>CM060953.1:170937514-171037514 GCA_030765055.1 Mantis religiosa
TTATTATTATTATTATTATTATTATTATTATTATTATTATTATTACTGCACTGCGAGAACTTTTGACTCAATGTTCTGTTACACAGATATTCTAACAGGAATTTCTAGTGTTCTCGACCTTCTGCAACATAACATTTTCTACATAGCTTCCTAACACATTTAACTTAGCAAAAAAGTTCTTAAGACAATTTACTCCTTACGTCATCGTTGGGTAAAGTAAGATTTTGGTCTACTCACAAGACCCGAACTCCACGCAAGCTGGGATATTTCGAAGGTGTGCCTCACACCTTGCAATGTAGACTCTCCATAGGTGAAGTCCCCCATATTGTACAGGACGGACAGAAAGAGCTGTCGAATAATTTGGCAGAAAATCCTACAGTGTGGCCCCGTAGGTCAGTTGGTAAACCACCTGCCTGCCGTGCTAGGGGTCCCGGGCTCGATTCTCGGTGGGGGGGGGGGAGATTTTTCTCCTATCAAGGTAATTCCGCAGAGTCTGGAAGTATGAATGAGAGTGCGAATGTGTGTGTGATCTATTGATTAAAACCCAACGAATACGAGATAACATCTTAGATATGTTCCAAAGGAGAACGGCCGCCGATATGACCATTACAGTTAAAGGCGGGGTATAAATGGAACGAATATATATATATATATATATATATATATATATACATATACATATATATAAGCTATAATTACTGCTTTTCACTTGAATGTGTTTCCAGTGTTCCCACAGTACTACTTTACGAATCCGTCGGGTAGGCGTCACGGACTAATTTTGAAAAAATAAAATTTACTTTACCTTAAGCCATAAAAGGTGTATGAAACAATCATCTCTGAATTTGTAGAAGTCTCGCACTTGTTGACAACATAATTTGACCACTGGACGAATTTCTGTAACCAAATTATGTGAATATACCCTTGTCAGCCTAACAGTATTCCTTGCCCAAACATTTTCTTTAACCATTAGTCACAATTAATATTTGCATGGATTTAGAAGTGGAAAGCGAATAAGTAATTTTATAATTAAATTCACACTATAATTCAAGATATTTGTAACTGTTCTGTCATTTTAAGTTATTATTTACGTTTGCTTACAAACTACATGTTTTATCTTTAGAGTTTTAAACGGTTTTAGTTCATTATTTATAATTTTGAATTTAAAGTTATTTCCTATTTTAATCTCTATATCATAATTTGACAAGTATTGGTGATTTATCTCTGTTAATTCACATCTCAAATGAAATATTAATTACTTAATAAAATATTAATAATATTACTAATTAACTTTAATTATATAATCAATTATATTAATTATTAATTTACAAATGAAATATTAATTACTTTGGAATTATTCAAATCTGTTTACCCTTTTCAATTTATAAAAATAAATTCCAAACTTTTAAATTTTGAAATTTCCAGCAATTACTTTTTTCTTTGACGAAAATTTTGAAATTATTAGAAAACTTCACTGGTAAACAGTACTGAAAAGAAAATAATGAAGAACAGAGAGGTGATCCAAACGTAGACACGTGATTTTAACCTTTAAAACTAGACTCTTGGATGTAACGGCCTTCAGTGATTCTGATGTTTGCAGCTTGACATTTCTACCCATCATAAAAGCATTGAAACGTATTTTTCAGAATTTGACAATGCTCCCCTTAAGATATTAGACAATTAAGACATTAGACAGAAGTGATAATACAAATACGATAATAAAATCTAGAACACTTTTCATTATAAGTTAAAAGTGAAATATTTTAATATTTATGTATACTCAAATGGGTCCTCTTTATTAGTTAGTCATTTTTTACACAAAATTTTTCTGCTAAATTGAACCACATCATAGCAAACTTTGACATAACGCTCTACAATAGACCCTAGATATTGAACTTGAGGCCTACAAAGGCATATGTGTTTTTCCTTTAAAGCTTGTCCCCTTAATTCTTAGGGTTTTAGCCAGAGTTAGGGCCATCGCTGGCTTCTGTTACATATAATTTGCAGGTGCTCAGGCGGAACCCCATTCTGATCTAGAAATTTCTACCAAACTCTAAAAACTGCATTATTTTGAGTAATTATTTTAATTGTCTACATTCGAGAAGAACATACAAATTAAGTAATTTATATACCTGCATTGCATAAATGCCACGACACTAAAAGAATGCATGATTTGCAGGGGTTGGGTCCCCTATAAATGATGTGGTACGATATTCTTAACTTACCACCTGCAGATTCGATTCCAGCTTCCGTTGTGCCAGAGCTTTACAATATGCATGATGGAAAAAAATGAGCATGAATGAGTGAGGGTGCCTATAGTTGAGCCCTGGCTTGTTGGATTTCTATCCCTCCCTCCGCAACTAATTCACCCCTCGTCCTCTCGCTTTGTCACCCCGTCACAAGGACAATTTACCCCCTGGCACGAACTGAAATTACCGAGAAAGGAAGAGAGGGTGCTAGATTAAGAGGGAGGTAGAAAATGGTTAGCATCTAAATAGAGGTACAATTTCTGTTCACCTCCTGCTGGTACCCAAATAAGATACAAGTTGCCCTCGGGGACAAAAAAATTCCAAGGCGAAAAGAGAATGGCCTCACAGGTTACATTAAACAAGGGAGTTGGGCTTATTGCTGTGACCTTATGCATAGCCAGAGGACTCTAATTAAAACAGACCTTCTCCCCCAAGCGTTGTAACAGGTAGAGGTAATGACCTCAGTAAGCTTATAGAGATATTGTCTCCCCTTGGTCCTGGCGGAGCAAGAAGGTCATCACGGCGTACTAATTTCCGAAACTTTGTTCTAATGGATATGGAGACCATTCCCTATAGTGATGTACCTGTACTGGGAAGTCATAAGATTAAACCCTTCTAAACTAGGTTATGTTGGTATAACCCCTTGAGGGCCAAAGAGCCAAGAAAACGTCGCTTCAAATGGCTCTTTATTTTATTTCATAAATGTTCGAGAGAGAAGCTCTCAAGAAACTTTCGAGCTACCATCCAAATAATTTATTAATAATAACTATGATGAATAGAAATGGAAAACGTCTTAATACTCCAGAAGGCAAAATTTCTGTACAGTAATGTATTATGTGTCTGTCTATCACAGGCTATGTCGGTAGTACTGTCGGCTTCAAGTACGTCTTAATTCTGTATAATCTACCAAAAAAGGCTAAATCCAAATATGGAACAGTTTCGCCGTGTAAATTAGTGCTTTTATCTTTCCTTCAGGGCAATCTTGTTCTTCCATTACATATCTCTTCTCAAGTTTTATTTATACATCGTGCATGCAAGTATGTATGTACATTTATTTTAATTGAATTGTGTATCACATTTAGTGCTGCATTAATTACTGTATACACTATGCTATTTTAAAGAGAAGTAATATTCGATTTCGTTAAGTTTTGAAAACGTCTTTCTCTTTCCTCTGTATCTACTCGTTAAAATTTGACTAAAATAGTCACAGGACACTAAATATAACATCATATAATTTTGTAGATACTCTAATTGTTACTTACACAGATTATTTCTCTTTTGTTGTTCAGACCATACGTTTACAGTATTTTCATTTTTACCAGTCCACTCAAGGTCATTTTTCTCACTTGATAGCCGCTCCGTCATCTCTCAGAGAATGCACATGACAGTACGACGTCAAGCAATCAGCTTAAGCGTACTGGCTGGAATAAAAGCAAATACAGGTAAAAAATATACATTCAGTTGTTGGAGACAACTTGCAAATTAAAATCATATAGAAAGATGTTTAGTAAATGGTTAATTCTGCAACAAATTTGAGATAAATGCTGCTTTAACTAGACTTACATTGTTTGAACAATAATTTTGATAGACAGATCAGGACAAATGTAAATTATGACTACTCGAAGATAATCGAAGATATACGTACATCTATCTTAAACATACTGCATTTTAATTTAAAAAGCATTAGAACCATTTTGGGAAAATATAAATTAAGATACATTTTCTTTTTAATGAGAAATTTGGGTGCCAGATTTTCTTGACAGCCTTCCTGTCACATCCTTGGAAAGGATTGGACTTAAGTTTTAACTTTCGTATAATTCCAGCAATTTTTAAGTCATGTTATTTCCATTAACTAGAACCTTTTCGTGGAACCCCAATGCACTATGCTTTAGGTAGAATCTATTCTCTAATACTTTCCCACTTTCTAGGTAAGTAGAAGTAAAATTCAGCCTTTGTGTTTAGAAAAAAGTTCCAGATTTGATTGAAAAAAATATATGTTAAATTCAAACTTTTAGCTCAGGTATATTCTTGTGAATAACAACATGTATCAAAATTTGACCAAGGGTTTGTTACCTCATTTGTTTAAAGATTATTGCTTAATTTTATAAAGCTTATAATGAATATTATATACTTAGTTTTTTTCTAATTTCGGTACTTTGGATGTAAATTTAAAGTTATCTTTAAAAATGCTTTAAAAGAACAAAACAACTTGCTTATTTGAGAGAGACATTTATCGAGCTTGATTACATCGCATGACCCATAGGTAGTACAAATACAAATATACTGAGCAACGATAAATATTCAATAGAATGACCTCATTCAAAATAATATCGGAATATTTACTTCTGACCATTCTGCACATTTAAGATTTCATAAATAGTCTCCCATCACAACACAGTTCCAAATTTTCTTATACTTTCTTTTCATAACATGCATGTATTCATCGAAAGCGTTCACCACATTCCACGCTTACGGCTCCCGAATTTGGTCTAAATAAATAAACAAACAATGCACTTTTATTGAAATTCTACACCCAAAAACTTGGTAACTCTCAATTATTCCTTGTAATTCTCATTTTTTTCTGTCTAGAAACCATTGTATTGTCATTCTAAAAGCTTCCTAAACATTACTTTTTGAAGGAACTAATTTATTCAGATTGTAACATCACTTACTCTGGGGTACCGTCAAATATTCCATCTTTTTTGCTTCAGATAAGTGGTGGAATATTCATTAGTCTTATATTTAAATATTTTATAAATTGCTTTACTCGAAGAAATCCAAGCTGGGTATACGGAATCTTCCCCCTGGGTAAAAATTGTTTTTATTTTCTGTCTGTCTGGAATCAATTGTTTCTCGCTACAAGTTCTTTCCTAGTATAATACGAATTATTTGTCCTACTAGCTCATATGTGAAGAAGCACGAACATCTGAGTAGCCACTTTGAATCCCCAGAAGAAATTCTGGGGTCATTGGAATGGGTCATTGGAATGAAGGAATACTTGTTAACATTGTATGCTGTAGAGCAGCTTTGAGACCTGCAGATGGGTAACTTAAAAAGACCCAATGCGCTGTTTTGGTACATGGGAAATTTGTGTCAAAAACGTTAATATTGCTACAGCAGCATCGATATTTGTGCACGTCTTAGAAACAATTATAATTACGATGCTTCGCCTATGGTTGGTTACTTTGCAGGATTTATGAAATAAGTTATATTCCTATAGACGGGATGTAGTCTTTGATGTTGTTAGTTGCAACTTCCTTACAAAATAATCGAATTTCTGGTGAGTAAACAGCTGTAAGCATTACTTCTTAACATGCTTTGAAGGAGGTGGAATTGGCAGTTGGTACTGTAGAAAATTTATATGAAGATTTTGGAATATGAAATATTTGTAAAAACTTTTATAGTTTGTAATGGTCGTGATGGTTTGTAGGCTTTCTCGAGGAGCCGCAAATAGCTTGTTTCACGTAGACAACCTCTCAGGATAGATCAAGAGCTCTGCAGGGCTCGTGAGCACAGGCTCGTGAGGAGTCAACCGGAATCTCAAAATAAGTTTTGTATACGTGAAATTTGTACATATAGTTTGTCCAGGTTCTTAACATCGCTTCCTCATCCCATGGTCTCTCGACACTTCAAATTACGGTAGCCTCTTCCCTATCCGGTCCGTAATTTATGACTTGGCAATTTTGCTACACTGTTTCAAATGTTCTTAGCCCAAGGTTTAGAATTTGTAAGTAAAATTAATTATTTTAACGTATAAAATTAAATAATAATACATATAATTTAATAAAATACACTTTAAATATTCCTGTACTGTTATTAAAATAAAATTAATTATATCTTATAAGCCTTAAAGCCAAACAGGCTCAAATATTTATACCTCCACGCAACAATTTCATTCGACTCACCTCTTATACATTTCCTTTTCGTAGCACCATACTCAAATCCCACTGATAAAAGAATATGCACTGTACTTTTGCTATGCGGGAACACACAGTCACTTCCAACCGTCTTCTTATGCATAATTTCCGTTAATTGGCGAACGATGAGAGATTCACCTTTCGGATAACATTCTTACAGAGTCCTAATCAATAAATCACGATTGAAGTCGTCGATATTGTCAAACGAAAACTTACTTTTATGTAATTTCTTTTTATTTGGAGTGCTGTAACTAGCGATGCCAATTGATGCAATTTTTCTTACCGTTGTTATTCCTACACCGGCCGCATCGGCAGATACTGTATTCAAATTGTTCGACGGTAGTGTCTCCTCATTTTCAATTACAGTTTTCAGAAAGTTTATAAAATTCACTAATATATTTGCGCTCAGTTTCCTGATCTTACTTTCTCTCCCTATAATGTCTCTTTTCTTGGTTGGAGTCCTATCTGACGGTTGTATTAAGAGATTATTATCGTCAGCTTCGTTAACTTCACAACTTATTAAGTCACCATTCCTATTAGCGTAGTTAATTTCACCATTCGCATTACCTTCGTTAATTTCCTCGTTCTCGTTATTAGCACTCTCACTATGTAGCCACGGCCTAAAGAGAAACGTCTTAATTGGGTTACTAGCAACCCAGAACTGATGTACAACTAGTATACTTTGCAACAGTGCAATCCTGTTTGTACTCACTGTACCGGGCGGCTGTGGAGTGAAACGAGTAAACAAAGGATCATTGCTTGGAAATAAGTTTGTTAAGTAAGAAATTGGTCAAACAGTAGTTTTATGTTCTATTGGCTTATTTCAAATACAGCATCCAGAAACACACTAAGACGAGTCTGCATGCAACTTATAACCTCTTGATACTTACACGTTTCACTAACATATAGACATATGCCGTGCTGTTGGCATTTTCTGGCTTTCATATTGGAGAAATTTTAAATTAACTGCAATATACAGCTAATTTCTATAAACTAATACTATAGTTGCAAAAGTTTTACTTTTAAAATCATCCAACAATTCATAATATTTGGGAAAATGTTGCTTAACTTGTGGTACTCGTATATTCGTGTTCAGCATATTGATTTTCCCAAACAAAACATTAAGAGAGATACATGATAAATTGTTGAACTATAATAAAAGGTTACTGCACACCAAAATTTGAATTTTATAACGTTTAAACCAGATTGAATCCTAAGGAAGAGCTATTTAGTCTACGTACAACGCCTGTCTTTTTTATATTTCTGCCAAGGCACTTTGTTATTTTTGATCTCCAAAGCAAGGTTAACTCCCCTGAATACAGTAGAAATATTTTGACAACCGTCTTGTTTTCTGTTTTCCTTCGAAAAGCAGGGTAAGATCATTCCTACTCTCTTATTTCAGCAGTCCCCCTTTTTTGAGAAGCGGAAGGAAGCGACGTATGCAGGAAGTAAACCATTTCATATTCCATGCCTGCCTTGGAATCAAAGATCAACAATTTTTACCCTCGTCTCCTTTTGCTGCAACGCAAGAAGAACATAAATCACTGGGGCATAAGGGAAGTGGAGAAGGGGAAAAGAGTTTGGCGGATCTAAAAGCTTACATAATTATATTAGATGCATATCGATTATGGTAGTGATGGATGGAAGATCGATATGTCGTCCATTAATGTTAATATGGGAAGGGCTCTCAAGAAGTGCAGAGGGGAGATGCCCACAAAACATTGATCCAAGCTGGGACGTGCCACACCGGATCTGATCGCAGCTTGTAAGTACCAGGGGTATGGCAACAAGTGTATTTCTTATGTAGCAGGGTTGTACAACAAATTTATTTTATTGTCAATTACAGTTTATTTTCAGTGTTCGTTTAATGCCTTACTTTTAATGACAAGGAACAATCGACTTTCAATTTTACCTATTTAAACAGTAAATATACTGCTATTACTTCAAGAAATATTTATTAAATTTAAAGCACTACAATTTTGATAAAATATCAGTTTTATTTTGAATCATGCAACCGACAGCGCTAGATATAACTTGTATAATGCACTGAGTAGATTGACCTCTCCGCGGTAGTTCTACTGAGGCTCTTGCGGAATATCTGCAGTTTAGACTAGAATTCTGCGGTTGTGTGAGTCTGTTTGTTCTTTAAGTTTAGTTTATATTGTTACTGTATTGTATTCTATGAAGTCACCGTGTGTTTACTACCAGGGCTGTTCAATAACGAATGGTCATCATTTTTTACGGTCATAATCTTTCGCACTAAAATTCAATCTTATTATATTCTGTTAGCTTAATGTGAAACAAACACGCCGTAATAGTTTTATTGTTGGTACTCCTGATTACCGCCTGTGAGAACCAGGCAATAAAGATAACATGCAGTTAAAGTTGATGTTAGAGGACGAACCGGAGTTTCTTTCAAACGTAATCATTGTTGATGAAACTTGGCTACATCATTTTGATCCTGAGAGCAAACAGCAAAGCTCAGTGTGCAAATCTCCTTCATCACCAACCCCCCAAAAGCAAAAGTGGTTGCTTCTGCTGGGAAAGTTATGTTCATCTCATTCTTCGATATTGTCGCGGCGCTGGGCATAAACGTTTCGGCAATAATAGACGGCGGATGTTTCACGAGCTTGCATGAGCAGTTAACGATAACGCGGCGAAGTGATTACAGAGGCGGCAAACAATGTTATCTCAGATAAAGAACTCACCACCACAGGTAGGCTTTCATGTTTGGAAATTTCTAGAGATATCTCGATTGACGGAGAATGGTTGTTTTTCAAATTTGTTCGGGAATGTTCTCGACTTATGAATGGAGATATAAAAAGGATGGTGACACGCCAGCTGAGTAGCTGTGAAATGAGAGATAGCCAGCTGTGTTGTTGTAACGAGAGCTAAATATGTAATCTGCTATCACTGCCTGTTATTGTGATCGACCTTGTAAGACTGTGAATATGTGATTTAATGTTCTTACGTGAGAATGGAATAGTGTATTTCGACGATAATAAAGGAGATTTTTAATTTCTGCAACTCGGCCTTTTAATTCTACGAACCCACAAAGTTACAATATTCATGGAATGGTTTATCAGCATGTTGTACCTACACACACATCAGTAACTGGAAAACACTACAGGGATGCGCTGAAAACATTGCAAGTCCACATCAGACGCAAAAGACGACATTCCCATGAAGTAGGATGAATCCTGCACCGCAATAATGCGCGGCTGCATATTGCCAATGTTGTTGCTCAATATCTTGCAAAAATCAACGTGAAGTGCCTCCCTCACCCTTCCTATAGTCCGTATTTGGCCCCATGTGACTTTTTTCTATTCACTAATTTGGAAAAAAGAAAGCGCCTTCGTGGGAGGCATTATTCATCATCAGAAACAGTGGTGAAGGCTGCGGAGGCGATTTTGGAGGATCTCTCTAAAAATGGTTTCCAGCATGTCTTTGAAGACTGGCAGAAACGTTGGGACAAGTGCATCGCATTCAGGTGAGACTATTTTGAGAAGAACCATCAAAATTATGAAGATGAGTAAAGGTACGTTAATAAAAAAATTGTGATCATTCTTTACTGAACAGCCCTCGTATATTGTGATTTGCTTAAACGTATTAGCATGTACCGAGAGATCCAAAAACATCCGAACGGCTGTGCGGTGTTTCGGCTATCCAGGCTTCGGGTGCTCATTATCATCAGCCGCTATCATAGAAAGCGAGGATAAAACGATGAAACACCCTTAAATGTATTTTAAAGACTTTTACTTATTGACAGGATGGCGCACGAAATGGCATACATTGAAATTGCTGATATAACTTTTAATAACCAAAGCAGGTTAATATTATCTCTTTTACATTAATCATCAGAATGTGTGTGCTCAGTGAGCGTGCAGTACATGTTCAATATGTCCACCTTGTTGACGTACCACCTCTTCGAAACGAACTGTGACTTTCCGACCACTCTATGACACATGTCTTCTGTTATTTCCCTGGAAAAAAGTTGCCATAGCTACTCGCAGTTGCATTAGAGTGCGTGCTTTGTTGCGGTAGTCTGTATCCTTCAAATATTCCCATAAGAAGTAATCACGGGGATTAATATCCGCGCTGTGTGGCGGCCTAATTGAACTACCCTGGAAACGTTCAGGATATCGATAGGACATCACACGGAGCCCGAAATATTGGTGCAGGAAATCCAGAATAACTTTTGCTATATGTGGACGAGCTCCACCTTGTATAAACCCGCAAAGCCCGTCTCTATAGCACAGTGATAGCGTTTCTGCTTTACGGTCCAGAGGTACAGAGTTCGAATCTAGGTCAGGGTGAGTTATATGGGTAAGATTTTCTTCTGTCTGGACTTTTTGCTTACCCTGATGAATGTCGTGTAACTGTAAGCTCTATAGACCCTTTTCATTTGAGCATCATGAGTCATTTCATATGACTTATGTTGGAGGATGTTATTTGGTAAAAGAAAGACAAAGAAAGGAAAAAGCAGGACATAAATGTGACCTCATGCGTGTCTTTTCTAATTCCTGGGTGGAATGCAAAGCTTTCTTTACCTTTTTAAGTACGTGGTAAAGAAAATAAGCAAGACATCGCAGTGAGTTTATACATTAGCTCACATTAGCTAAAAATTGTTGGAGTATTTTATAATATTCTGACTGCATTTTCTTTTTTATAAACTTAAAATTGCAACAATTGAAGCAAAGAAAGCAAAGGGCACATATTTCTTATTTTAGAAATTCCGGAAGCACCTTCCTGAAGCCGCTAATGCTGTTTTCGTGTGTTACTTGGCAACAAGCAATGCCACATTTGCGCCCTCTATACAGTTGGCCATGTACGCACATGTATCCTCTCCCTTATGTGTAATTAAATACATATTCATTACGTATGTGTCCCCTGTTTCCGCTTAGCGACAGATAACATGACGAAAATATAGTGATGTGCTTTAGCCTATACTTCAGGGGATTTAAGAAGGAAACAAATCGAAACTGGATCAACTTCATGGGTGCCTACCAACACACAATATAGAATCCGAAATTAAAATTGTTGAAAGGAATTCATTTAAAGGAACACTTCAGAGAAAAACAGTTAAGTCCTTTAAGAAACAACAATTAGGTATATTGCCAACAACAAGTAATGATCAAGAATAACTATAGTGTTTAATAAGACCTGAAGCTTTCTTTGCGACAAATATATTTCAGATCTCATCAACCAAGACAAAACACTACCAATGTACTAGATCGGTAGTGTTTTGTCTTTATTGGTATTTGTGTTATGTCCAGTAATATATTTTGTGATTACAGCATATCTTAAAATATCTTGATGTCGATTCCAAATCGTCTTTTCACCTGCTTGTTTCCCGAGAATACCTGGGATATAATTATAGTGTTTAGTTAATCTTAATACTTAGTTTACTTCACTGCCAGTAGCTTATGTCTTTTACATAAAAAATTGATGAGATTTTGTACAGTGTTACTAACTGTAAGTTGTTCTGTAATTTGACATATATAGTGAAGAAAAATAATTTAATATTGGCGAGAAATTTTAAATGATCAGTAAATTTAGTTGCTGTTTTATTTTTAATCCCATAAAAGGTAGTGACATTCCAGATATCTTAAGGTACTTAACGTTTTCCATAGTGAGGTGTTACAGGTCAAACTTTAAGTTTAAATGGAACCAAAGCACTTATTTTAACTCTTTTGATAGTAGTTAATAAGTTAATATTTTTTTTTTCAAAAAAGAAAACTTGAAAACTTATATTTTATGGAAATGTTATTTAAAACAATTGGTTAGAAACAGAAATTTTGAAACAAAATGCAGTAGTAATGTTTTGAAACAGTTAGGTTCAAATTCATCTTTTTACTTCCAATCCAGAGATTTTATTGAAAATATTGGTTTTGAGACTTCGGAATAAAACGACAAGTTTTCTTTAAGAAAAATGTGTGTGCTTGTGTGTGTGAGAGAGAGAGAGAGCGAGAGAGAGAGAGAGAGAGAGAGAGAGAGAGAGAGAGAGAGAGAGAGAGAGAGAGAGAGAGAGAGAGAGAGAGAGAGAGAGAGAGAGAGAGAGAGAGAGAGAGAGAGAGAGAGAGAGAGAGAGAGAGAGAGAGAGAGAGAGAGAGAGAGAGAGAGAGAGAGAGAGAGAGAGAGAGAGAGAGAGAGAGAGAGAGAGAGAGAGAGAGAATAAATCGAAAGCTCGAATTTTAAGTACCAAATTTCATTAATTTGATTTTCCAAAGATGCGACACATATTTTCATAAAAATCCTCCCACTACAGATTATCCTTTACATGCAAAATGTTATGAAAGTTTTGATTAAACTAGATAAGTTTAGGATTTTTACATCACAAATAAAACGTATATCTTGAACTTTCTAGAATAGCGTTTGAAAATCTCCTTATTTTGAATGACATTTGCATAAATGGTGAAGATTAAATAAGAGATGCAAAACCTTACCACAAATCATTTACATTTCGTTAAATTACACTATGTTTTGAAATATATAATCGATTTGTCTTTCTGATTTTAATCAGTGTATTATTAGTAACTCTTTAGTTATTATCTCTACTTGCATTACCTTAGATGGGAAGTCTTTTTTTTTTATCTTGTTCATAGAATTTCAAAGCTTTTGCAAGATTAGCATAAAATTGACTGGAGGAAGTATTTGGGTGCATCTCATATATATCGTTTGGAAAAACTTTCTTTTGTGCCACGGGGGCATATTCTCTAAGTCCAAAGGTGCACGTACACGCATGCGCAAGCAGACGAACAGCCGGTTCTGGCGTTGCAGCCAACATGAGAAAGATATGTAAAACTTGTAGCCAACCACTGCAAAAATGCCCCAGACATAGGTGACGCAGTTCGTGTGCAAAGTAACATGGTTTGAGCAGGCTAAGTTATCGCGTGTCAAATTTTGTTACTCTTGCACTGCTTTGCACATAAAGAATCCTACGACATGAAGATAATGGAGTGCTCTGTAGGATATAACATGTATGAGCTCACGAACTGCATCGGACTGGTTCAGCTATTACCGCGAAGTGTGCATGATGTCAAATGACACCAAATATACTACAAGGGGGAAAATTGGCGGTCCCAGCCATGTCGTTCAAATCAACGAATGCAAAATAGGACGACGCAAGTTTCCTCGTCTATAAGTCTGTTGCCGACCCTCTCCAAACTGTTTGGAAAAGTAATTCATCGCCGTCTTCTGTCTTACCTTAATCATAAGCATGTTCTTCCGCCTTATCAATTTGGATTTCGTCACAAACGTTCCACCACTCATCAGCTTTTACGATTAACTCAGTAAATTGTCCACGGCTTCGAGGCCCATTAGTATACCACGGGTGTTTTCCTTGATGTGCCACAGGCATTCGACTGAGTTTGGCATGATGGTTTGCTCCTTAAGCTTCACCGCATCGGTCTTCCTAATTACTTATCACATCTAATCTACAGTTTCCTCTACGACCGCAGCATTTCAGTAAGCATTGGTGGAATGCTTTCATCCCCACGCAATATTGCCGCAGGAGTCCCACAGGGTTCTAACTTGGCCCCGACTCAATTTAATATCTACATTTCTGATATTCCTGACTTAGCTCTGACTTCTTTAGCTCTTAATGTTGATGACACAGTACTGTATTATTCGCATGTTAATCTCCAGCACGTACAATAAGTAGTACAGCTCTCTTTTGATCGCCTAACTCATTGCTTCAGCACTTGGCGGATCTCTTTGAACCCTCAGAAAACCGAGGCTAAAATCTGTACTCTTCGCCGATATTCATCGCTTCCTCCGTTGTGTCACTATAGGAACAATGTCCCTTGGCTCCCCACCACAACTGCCGTTAAATACCTTGCAGCGCTTTCAAAACCCTCACCTCGGTTACATCGCCGTTCCAGCCTCGGCCTACAGTCTTCATTGTTACTCTACAAATCACTCGTTCGTCCGCTTATTACTTATGCCTACAAAGTGTGAGGGGCCGCACACACATGTCATCTGCGTCGTCTTCAAGTTATACAGAATCGCTTCATGCGCATCGCTACAAACGCTCCATGGTTCATCCGTAATCAGTAGCTCCATCACGAACTAGGATTCTTACCTCCTCATGACTACATTCGCAGGATCGGCCGCCGTTTCTCTTCCACGCTGCAAGAAGTTCCAGGAGCTGTGCATTATAGCATCGGCGTCCGCACACGCCAACCCTCACGCTTAAAGAGGAGACTACCACAGGACCTGCTTCTCAGTGATACCTATGATTCCAGTGATTCTAGTGCTTGATGTGTGTCTTATATCTCCAATATTGACTTAATTCCTCAGAGGGAGGAGTTCTAACTTAATGTAGTTAAGGGGCAGCCTGTTAGCCTACTCTTGAGTGCTAGTGTTCTTTAATTTATTGCTCTGTTACCTTCTTTTCACTCTGACCTGTAAAGCATTGAACTGCTGATCGATCAATAAATAATTATAAAAAAGTTTCGTCATGGGCGCGTCGTAGAGGACAACTGCATACGCTCTAGAGTCTAATTATCGAAAAAGAAGTCTAAGTCGAGTATGATAAATGAATTACTTATTAATTTATTAGCAATCAGTGAAATAAACTTCCGTTTGTAGCAGTCTGATTGGGTAGAAAACTAACAACTAAGAGCGTTAAAAAAATAAATGTGTGATCAGCTTCATAAATATTGTTAATAAAATACGTAATTTGGTTAGAAAAACTGCAAGATTTAAACGAAATAGAGTAACTTCGCTTCAAGGTATTCGTTGTATTTTCTGAGCTCTTAGCCATAAAACAGTCGGTTTCTTTTTGTATTTCCTGGTTCTAAAGAAAACAGAAAGATGGACAACAGTATCCTTTCTACCGTCCATATTTTGAATTTTCCTCCCCACGGCCAATAAATCAAATATAAAAACGATTGCCCCAGTGAGGAGACAGGCAAACGTAACTTCGTATATTGAAACTTGAAGGGTTTGTGCGAGAGTCACTGGGAATTTTACACGATGTTTTGTCGATAGAACAAATGACATTCACGTTGAAATTTGGACGTTAAGAAAAAGTGTTAGATTCTGCGCAGTGGAACAAAATAAGTAGACGGATAATATTTATATAAATAGCGAGTGACAAGGTGAAATTCCAGTAATAAGTGAATTAAAGATACATTTATTTACATTAGCTTATAAAAATATTGCAGTTACGGGAATCATAGCCAGGGGAAGATATTTATTGAACCATGTCTAAAGAGCGGTGACACAACTAATTTCTTGAGTAGAAGCTGGAGCAAAATTAAATTTTGCAGACTCTTTTTAACGATAGGAGGTGCTAGTGAAACAAATGAGAGATTTGTTTTTCAACCTAAACGGCAGAATTCTTACTAAAAGCAAAACGTTGTGGAGAATCCCACATCGACACGAAATATCGTAGCGACTAAGGAGAGAAACGCTACAAAATCGAATGCTGGTGAAAATAAACATTAAATAAATACTTCGTTTCAGTTAATTGATGGAAATTAATCATTTCTTCACACTAGCCGTATATAGGCTAAGGGTTTTGATAGGTGGAGTCAACATGAAAAATTCAGTGGAGTTGAGTGATGAAGCCTGGGACACAAGTACTTAAGACAGTAAGTCGCCACAAACGGTGTATCACGTACACGAGAGACCCTAGTGGTTTACCGGGGAAATATACGCGTCAAATGGAGAATTTAATGTCAGGACGGCACTTTGGCCATGGTAGCTCAATGGGTTAAAGCGACTGGACGGAAAACAGGAGATCCGTGGTTCAAATTCCTGCCGTGGCATAGAATGTTTCATGTTGCCTCTATCTATCAAATATTTTATTTTTTGTTTCGTTAACAAATTTCCTTTGTTTTGAAACTACTTATTACCTTTCTATTTGGTATATAATTCGGAATTTACGGTTATGGAAATGTAACTCTGCAGATTTACCGTCCTGTGACGGCTCTCAATAGGGCGAGGGTTGGACCTGCAGGAGCGGGATTCGAGACCAACTTCCGGCATGATGTTTGTGTGTTTGTGGTTATGTATGTATGCTAATGTGTATATATGGGCTCGCCCAATAACACACACGCACGCTCCTATACTGTTCCAACTATTCCCAAATTCTGACCGTTTATATATCGATAAATTCATTTCTGAAACAATTAATAACTTTATTCATCCATGCTCTTAACATTTCTAGTTTTAAATAATGTAACTCTCGGCACGGAAAAACAAACGACTATAATAGAAATGGAGAAGTAAACATTAGAGTATGAAGTTAACTTCGATTTTAATATTGCTAATGACAGTCTGCATAAAAGTCCATCGCATTCACGAATTTTCTTTATCAATTATAAATTTGCATGTTTTCAGTATAAACTCGTATTATAATATTCCATAAAATGTTAATTTTTTATTACTTTACATGTATTTTTCCTAGGAATGCTGACCATTCAAATGTTTCAGGACAGCTTTGGCAATCCAAAGGAAACAAAAGAAACTCAATATAAGGTAAGCCAAAGCTCCATACAGCAGCAAAACAAGAGAAATTAATTTTTCCTTTGAGCATTTGTCGTAAAGGCAAATTTGTGATGTTGAAAAGCGATGTATAAAGGCAGGAAAAGTAAAAAAATATATATATATAAAAATAAATAAATAAATGAATAAATAAATAAACAAAGACAGAAAGACAGACAGAAAGAGAGAGAGAAAGAAAGATATAGAGAGAGGAAGGGAGGAAGGAGGAGGAAGGAGGAGGAAGGAGGAGGAAGCAGGGAGGAGGAAAGGAGGGACGGAGAGAGGGAGGAAGGAAGGAGGAGGGAGGAGGGAGGAAATGAGAATGTGACAAACACGGCCGATGCGCACAAAGGGACAGTACAGCTTGGAGATAAGGGACAGATAGTGCAACGCGAAGATAAAAAGCTTGGCGAAACAGATAAAGATAGCGCGGAGATAAAAGGCTTGCCGAAGCAGATAAAATTAGATAACTCGAAGATTCTAGTGCCGTCTTGTTCATTCTAGAAATATGAGTAGAGGTATATATAAGAAACCGTGACAGTCGAAATCAAACTTGATTTGTGAGCGTACAGCTGTGTTTTGAAAGTGAACTGTTGTTTGTGGGTGTGGAAGACGACCTTGGAGGCTGTATTTGTATATGTTACGTAAGTCTGCTACTGTAAGGGTTGACCAAGGTGTATTTCTACGGCAGTGAAGAACATTTTGTATTTCTGCAACTTGGACTTTTAATTCTACGAACCCACAAATTGACAGTATCATGAAAACATGTTGTGACATATAAAATTTTATGTCACGTGTAGTTTAATGATATTCACATTCTGTTTTTATTAAATTTTGTGTCTTATTCAAGATAAAAATTAGAAGAGAATAAGAAGAATTTTACAGAATATTTACAGAGCTAGACACCTTATTTCTCAACTGTCTATATTAAACATGTGTATTTTAATAACATTTGCTAGAGCTGCTATCAAGTAAATATAAAATAACCAATTTTTCATGTAAGTGTTAGTATGACGTGCATTTAACAATGGATGTCATAGATCTGGTATTATCCTTTAAGGTTTCCAGGGATATCTAAAGGGCTTATTTCAAAGTCTTAAATTTACAAATATTATTTACTTGTTACATTGTCACAAGTGACTATTTTGTTTAATTAAGTTAGTGTGTTTTAAGCAATCATTTTAACTATAGTAGTGCATGTGACGTCATGTCACATGTCCTCTCCTACCTCTGTTGAAGCCTGTAAAAGGTTTCCTCTCTCTCTGTGTTTGGTCAAAGACGGACCTAGGTCCGCTTTCGGTAAGTTATGTGGCTAATTGTGTATTTCCTATTTTTGGAGTAAACCTCTCATGTGTAAATTGTAGTTTCAGTATTTTGTAATGTAATTGAACCTTTATACAGAAATGCCAAACTCTCCTGCGTATGCCTACCTTGAAATTATTAGCCCCTGAGGTGCGGCCTGGCCACGAGGTAACCTAATGCTCTACCATCCTGACCGGGTTGTGACAGTATGTTTATAGAAAAATCGAATTTATATATTCCCCTATCAAGTTCCCAAAAATTTTTGTTCCTGACGATTTATTTCCTCTGTTTCAGTTGCTGAGAAAGTGGCTACTCCTAATATTGAAGGCTTTGGTAAGTCAGTGCCAGTATCAACAATAAAGTTGTAAACCATATCCACTTATATGAAATACGTGTACTTGAAATTTTTACCTGAACATAAAAAAACATATTTTCTGGGGTACGCTTTATCATGAATTTAAGATACTTGGAAACAATTCCTTTAGTTCAAACATATATAACATTTTATGACACATAGATACATTGCGTCACCAAACTCGGTGACAGAACGTAAGATGCTGATGGAGATCTGCGGATCATGTCCCACCGGCATCGTTCTCTCGGACTCAGGTCTCTCAAGATTTTCTTCAGTCATCATAATGCTCTATGTGTGAAAAAATAAGAAACAAATGCCACTTATAAACAATTTTGTTTCAGAATTTGGTACGTATTTAAATCCCTCTTGCCAAATTTGAAATTACATCCAGTGTTATCACCATAAATGACAAGATGGCAGAATTAATTTTACCTACATTGGGCAACATAAAGAGAAAACTTATGAAATGATAATGCTGAGAAAAAGATCATGAACGTGTTATAAATATATCTTACTATCTTTTCTGCTTGACGTTAAAACTTCCAGCTATATAAAAATTTAAGGACAACCCACAGTTATTTCTGTAGCCAAAATAAAAAGCATAAGTTTGATATACAGGGTGTGTATAAATGAATATCAGGGTTTTAACACTTTATAATATTTATTACATAAAACTTAGTTATAAATGATATGTCATATGAAAAAGCAAGTCAAATAGTTTTGTTTGTTTGCACCAGTTTGCATATGTGTGCAATGTTTCTGCCGCACTTCACTAGAGAGCGCTAGTAGCAAAGATGGTGACTAGTAAACAGATAGCGTTTTGTGCTTTGCAGTTTACAAAGACCGAATCTGTAGTTACTGTACAACGTGCGTTCCGTATTACGTTTGGTTGTGATCCTCCTAGTGATAATAACAAACGCAGATGGTATTCAGTTTGAAGATACCTGCTGCCTTTGTAAAGGGAAGAACACGGGACGACTTAGAGTAAGTGAAGAGACTGTTGAGCGAGTGAGAGTCGTTCACTCGTAGCCCAAAGAAATCAGTCCGGAAGGCTAGTCGTGAATTACAAGTTCTGTGTCGACTGTTCTGAAAGTTGTAAGAAAACGCTTACAGCTACGTTCTTACTGTTTACAGTTATTACAGGCTCTAAAGCCGACAGACCACGGATTACTTGCCAACTTCGTAAACGACATGTTGTTTCATGACGATGACGATTTTATGGATCGTGTTGTCTTCAGTGATAAATCGATCTTTCACCTTAGTGGACATGTTAACACTCATAATGTGCGCATCTGGGGTTCAGAAAATCTTCACGAGATGGTACAAATGCAACGAAATTCTCCTAAAGTGAATGCTTTTTGTTGCGTATACTGGCGAAAAGTTTATGATCCTTTCTTTTTTGGTGAACCTTATGTAACTGGCACTTCTTACCTTGATACACTAGAGCAATGGCTCTTCCCTCAGTTGGAAGAAAATGAGCCAGAGAACTTCATTTTCCAGCAAGATGGTGCGCAACCTCACAGCATAACGAAGTACGCGATTGGTTGAACGTCCCTCTACCCGAGCGCTGCATAGGCCGCAAGGGCCCCAATAACAGGGCTTGCTATGCATGGCCTCCACGTTCTCCTGACCTAACGCCATGCGAATTTTACCTTTGGGGCTTCATCAAGGATCGTGTGTACGTGCCTCCGCTACCAATTGATCTCCCTGAATTAAGAAACAGGATTGAAGCAGCTGTTGCTACAATTACTGAATACACACTTATCAACGTTTGGGAAGAACTCGGCTATATACTTTATGTGAACCGTGTGATAAACGGTAGTCACATTGAAGGTGGCGCAGGAGCAACAAGCAATTAGCGGACGACTCAGAAGAAGAGCGGAGTTAGCAGACATCTGCAATAGAATAATGTTTACGAAAGAAATATGAACTGATGGACGAACCCTCTCCAAATGATGGTGAAAACACAAGTCTAACCGAGAGGAATATTACTACCAATAGTCGGATAAGAAATGGCAGCAAATTAAAGATAGAAAGTTATATGTAGTAGACTTAGGTAGGGAGTTAGTTTGAGGAATTGTAAAGCTACTGGTTTCCGGTAGCTAGTAGGACAGGACAATAGTGAATGTAAATGTTAGCAAGTAGGATATATGATATAGGTAGGGTAGCCAGTTTTCATGAGTTCTAAAGCTGCTGGTTTCCAGTAGCAAGTAGGTTAGAATTAGCTAGTAGGTTAGGATTATTTGGCAATTTAGATAAGGAATATCTGCAAAGATAAGTGTTGTAAATGGAACTAACAAATAAGGCAGGAGGATAAAGAATTAAAATCTGTGGACAGCTTTGCCCTGGTATTACCTTCAAGATGCCAGGACATGTGTTGAGCAGATATTTTTTTTTTTTGTCACACTGAACGTTATAAGGTTCTTGGTAAAACTCTTTGAATTGCTTTTTCATTTGATATATCATTTATAACTGTAAATTGAATGTAATAAATATTAAAAATAGTTAAACCCCGTTATTCATTTATATACACCCTGTATTCTCAGTGACATATGCCTACATATGTGTAAACACTGCAAACCTAAAAGACACAATTTGTGTTGAAGTACTCATCACTTTCGGTATGAAAGATAAATCTCTTATTCTTAAGCCAAAATATTTTGAGTTTTACTTGAACTGCATACCCAAGGTGTATCACAATCCATATAAGATGTATTAAGTACATTTTAAAGTAAAGCTATCTTGTAAGCAAATTCCAGCTCGACAGCGTTCTTCTCTTGGATCTGTTGACATGTACCGGAGCATCATCTTCCAGCCTCCCACCCTCTCTGTCACACATGCACGCTAATGCTTCGTATTCATGCAAGGCTACGCCTCCAGAAGCAAAATCCTTCCCTTCATACCTTTCTTTAATACCAACTTTAGTGGCACACAATCTCTCCACCCCTCCCCTAATAAAATTCCATCTCGTCATTTTATACATCTTCCCCCCTCATCTTCTTTATTCGGGGATAAAAGGAAGAATAAATTCTTTACATCTTCGCCTGCGATATCCATTTGTAGAGGTAGATACACGACTGAAAATTTGATGTGCGGCAGAGCGAGGTTTAACAAGCCAGCTAGGCGAACTTATTATCAGCGTGCATTCTAAAATGTTAAACAGAAATTATACATAAATCATGTCGAGATAGCTTGTCTTACAGAAATATAGCCGTCGTTATCATCTGCCATTCTATTTGGTTTGGTTTGGTTTGGCTTTATACTCGTGATAATATCTCTGTGCTATTTCTTCTCTAAACGGCCTTTGTTTAAAATTCTCTTACGTGGACTTTTATCTTGTTATTGGATTCACTATTTACACAACGTGGGTATACTGTTGATATATCTGATTGAGAATGTTATCCCTGCTGCACATACCTACTTCAAACTAACTACAAATAAATCATATAAAAGGAAAATGTCACAGAAAGTAGGAATAACTAATCTGTCTGACGAATGAGTTCAATTGTTTGTCGAGGTCGCTGGTGTAGTGTGGCTCGATTTAGAGAGGTCAGAGAAGGCGGGAATAGAGTGCAGTACAACCTGACCATCAAACCAGCAGCACGACATGCGTAACATGACGTATATTTTTGTACTTGCGAAATAGATATCTCTTAAAATAAGACCTGAAGCTTTCCTGGCGACGAAATGTTCTAGATCTACTCGGGAAACAAGCCAGTGAGAAGACGATTAGAAATCTATATTTGTTTATTAAAATTTCATGAAGATGGGAGAGATGTTCGCTCCCAAATCGTCGATTTCTAATTGTCTTTTCACTTGACTGGTTTCCCGAGAAGATCTGGAACATCGATATTCCTTGTTTATAAGAACGTGTCCTTCTACCTTAAGAATTGAAGTTTTCTGTAACGTCTTTCATGGGTTTACGTACTGTAGGAATTTCTCTTCTCTGTTCGTAAAACTTGAGAAAAGTTCTTTGCACAACACATTTTTAAACTCGTCGAGTTCGAACCTTTTTGGTTCTGAGCGATATATTTGAAGGTTTCCTCGTTTTCCGGTACTCTACAAATATTATGCACATTCGTTCACTTTTCCTCACTGCTGTTACTCTCCTTTTTATACCATTATTTAACGTAATAATTAGACCTTTACATTTCTCTTCTTTACAAAACTGTAACACATTGAATATTAATTTTTCCACTTTGTGACAGCATGACTTCGCGCGGCGTGCTTGCATTTTGATTTGATTCGAACACGTCCGCTGCAAGAGATCCAACTTCTGCTCGCTTCTCACATTGCTTTTATGTAAGTTTCCACTGCTGGTCTCTGCATTCATTCTTCAGGCAGGAAGAAACAAACAGTAACAATGTGTTGTAAATAACTAAACAAAACTATGACGGTGTCTGTGCTACTTTATGAAAATGAATCTTGGATTGAAGGAAAAACATATAGACATAATATACAGTCAATAACAATGAGATTTTTTAAGGATAGTTAAAAGGTGCACAAAGAAGGATCACATAAAACAGGATGACATGTGGACAGAACTGGAAATCTACAATTTAATTGAAAAGAATGCAGAATGCACGAGAAAAATGGAGACCTCTCAGGCGGATGGTTGAAAATAGAATACCAAAGTTGTAAACAAAGATGTGGAACGCCAGTTTTATGAATGGACATATGCTTAGACTTAAAGACGGAAAAGAAGAACAAATTGTAATGAATATGAAATCACCAGTTGTTGCTTAACACAGTTCGTCACTAAAGACACATACCTTAGTTAAGTCATAGCGGGAGAGGAATGAAACGCACGAAATGATGCTCAAATGTGTCAGGGTCCATAGAATTAAGCGATATTAATCTTCCAGAATAAGAGAAAAACCCCAAGAAACCTTATCCATATAACTCGTTCTCACCGAGATACGAACTTGGGACCTATTAAACGTGAGGCGACTGGTCACCACCACACTACAGAGGCGGGCAACGTTACACTCGACAGAGCGTTGAGGTTAATTGACCTTCAGGTGGCCAGCGCTGTGATCGTCTCTTATCGGGTCTTATCTGGTCGATTAGAAGAGTTTTTTCTTTCAGTTTACGTCCTCCAACGTTAAGTCATATCGGACGATGGATGAAGTGGGTGAAATGATGCTAAAATGATCCGGGGTCCATGGAGCTCAGAGCTACCCGACATTCGTCTATCAGGATAAGGGAAACCCCGGAAAAACCTTATCCAGTTAACTCACCCTGACCGAGATTCGAACTCAGGAGCTCTTGAACGTGAGACAGAGTTTAGAAGAGTGAAATATTAGTAAGCTGACGTACAGTAAGCTACGAAACACAAATAGAGCGAATGGAAGCTCTATTACGTGCCTATATGGTAAGTTTTCTGGCGCCTGCCGATGTATGACACATTGCTGTCTAGAAGACATGATTATATCTGAACAAACTACACATACACTGGACTCACCGTGTATGTGCGATAAGCTAAGGTAAACATCTCTGTTTTGCGATTTTTTCCGATACGCTTTCTCGCTTTGTCATGTAGTACTGTTGCACTCACCCAAAACAAAACAATTGATCTGTTGAACAGAATCACAAGTCCCCGTAGCTGGTCGGTAGAGCATCTGCCTGCCGTGCTAGGGGTCCCGGGTTCTATTCTCGGCTGGGGGTAGGGATATTTCTTCAACCAAGATGATTCCCCATCTTCCCCAGAATCTGAAAGTATGAATGACAGTGCGTATGTGTGCGTGATCTAACCCAACATTTACGAGTTAACATCATCGATATGTTCCAAAGATGAACGACCACCGATAAGACCATTGCAGTTAAATGAAAAGAAAAAGAGAGAGAATCACAGCTGAGCTGCGTCATAACACAGTTGAACTGTACTTGGCACAGTTCACTGCAATCAGCTGAACTCTGTCAACTATCTACTAAATTGTCTACTGAACTCCTGTCCATTGTAAACTCAGTATCGCTGTTAGTGCTAAGTCGACTCAATGTTTCACCGGGCACTATTTGGCTCCGGGATTTATATAGATCCCGGATAGAAACGAAACATTCTAGAAAATGACTAGAACTGATAAAACAAATCTTCAGGAGATAGGCTATTATTCTGCATGGGCTAGACTTCAGCCAAGGGGATCGGTCATTAGCCTCATCCACAGGCGGGCTAGTCAGACCTACCGGCTGGTGAGTAGCTCCGCGCCGTACAGACACCATTAAATCAGGAGATTTTATTTATTTATTTATTTATTGTTATCTGAAAAGGTTCCCAGAGCCATAGCTCATGCTAGGGAACAGTACAAAAATATATAAAATGATGGCAAACAGCCCTTAACAATACTTATATTACATTTTCATAGTAGGAATGAATTACCGTACAAGAATAACATATATGAAACATACAAAGATACAGACATTCACTATAACTCAAGAAATAATAGTAACAAAGAACTTAACAGAAAAATAGAAGCTACATATTCTATGGGACATTAATCCATATTAATTTTTAAACAGTTCAGCTTTCAAACCAGCTATAAATGTGTAACAGTTTATCAGCTATCAATATATGCTTTCAGTAAATTTTCAGCAACTTTCCTTTTAAAACCTTTTATGTTCCTGCAGCCTTTCAGTTCCAGTGGCAGCGCATTATATAAGTTGAGAAACTTTTTAAGAATAAATAGAGAATGAGGTATGATAGGAACTGTAAATAGGTATGTAACTGATATAATAGATAATATAATTTATGCACTTATAAATGCACGTGGTAAAGAGTAAAATATATACAGAAATTAAAAGAGAAATGTAATTAGCAATCGAACCACGTAGGGTATACTCATCACAGACAGTAAAAGAAATGAATAGCCGAAGAGCATGCAAATAACGAATGGGGTGATATACGATATACAGTTGACGTGAGAATTCGGAATTCATCCTCAGGTTTTAAAATGAATGATTTTATTTTCATAAGATGCTAAAGAGGACTTAATTATACATTTAATTTTGGACAGTTCTGATCTTGAGGAGGTTTTATCCTTCAGAATAAGAGAAAACTCCAAAAACAGCCTTACTCAGGTAACTCACCCTATTTAAGATTTTAACGTAGACTCATATGAGGCAGACACGCCACCCGCTTGTAACAAATGTGGGTCACCGAAATTTTCTTTGGAATTCAAAACATTTTCCTTATACTCACTATAATAAAATACTAAAGGACGTAAGAAGAATGAATTATAGATCGAAGTCATATTTTTGGTATGTAAACGTTTTGTGACGCAAGGGCCTTTCCTTTTACAAAACTGATCATACTTTTTTACAGTCATATTTTTTGCACTGAAATTTAAACTTATTATATTCTGTTAGCTTAATGTGCAACCCGCCGCAGTAGTTTCATTGTTGGTACTCCTGGTTCCCGCCTGCGAGAACTAGGCAAGTTCAGAGATGTTCAGTATCGCCTACCACTGCAATGGAGGTAACACGCGAGGAACAATATATGGATTTGGAATTCTGCTTTCGTCTCAATAAATCTTCAGTTGAGGCATATACAATGTTACAGGAGGCCTATGGAGGGTCTGTTCTTCCCTACAGCACAGCTCGAAGGTGCTTTAAAATGTTTAAAGAGCGGAGAAAATCAATTTCAAAGGAAGGTGAAACCGGTGCTCAAATTACTGCTCTTACGGAAGAAACAATCAACACTGCTGCTGCCATAGTTAGAGAGGATCAACGAATTACCTTAAGATCACTTTCTGAAATACTGAACATTTCATTGGGTGCCACCCACACGTTGGTGACAGAAGCATTACACATGAAACGAGTTTATGCGTGATGGGTTCCAAGACTGTTGATTCCCGAACAAATGGACATTCGCATGCATGTCTGCATGCAGTTAAAGTTGATGTTAGAGGAAGATCCGGAGTTTGTTTCAAACGTAATCACTGCTGATGAAACTTGACTACATCATTTTAATCTTGAGAGCAAACAGCAAAGCTCAGTGTGGAAATTTCCTTCATCAGCAAACCCCAAAAAAGCAAAAGTGGTTGCTTCTGGAGTGGTTTTCATGGTTTTCATGGAGTGGTTTATCAGTATGTTGTACCTGCACACACATCAGTAACTGGACAATACTACAGGGATGTCCTGAAAACATTGCAAGTCCATATCAGACGCAAAAGATCAAATTTCCGTGAAGCACGCTAGATGCTGCACCTCGATAATGCGCGGCCGCATATTACCAATATTGTTGCTGAATATCTTGCAAAAATCAACGTGTAGTGCACCCCTCACCCTCCCTATAGTCCGGATTTAGCTTTATGTGACCTTTTTCTATCCCCTAACCTGAAGAAACGCCTTCTTGGGAAGCATTATCCATCATCAGAAGCAGTGGTGAAGGCTGCGGAGGCGATTTTGAAAGATCTCTCAAAAAATGGTTTCCAGCATGTCTTTGAAGACTGGCAGAAACGCTGGGACAAGTGTATCGCATTCAGGGGAGACTATTTTGAGAAGGACCATCAAAATTATGAGGATGTGTAAAGGAGCGTTGTCAAAGGAAAAAAATGAAGGAAAAAAAGATCATTCTTTATGGAACAGCTCTCGTATTATGAGTTATGTTTAATGCTGAAATTGAAAGTTTTGTTTAATTCAAGATATGCTTTTCTTCAATTTGCATGTGCTATGCAATTTTTCTCGTAATTGCAGTGTTTATCAACGATAAATTAAACAACAAGTTTGATGGTTTGTTTAAAAACTGAAACATTGTGTAACAAATAACGAAAATAAATAATATACTCATAGTTCATATTTTGACAGACGAAATAATAGGCGTTTCTTAATAATTTCAAGACTTGATTCATAAATCTCAAATGGTTCATTGTAATAAACTTCATAATTTACGTCCAAATTAATATTACATCCTAAATGTGCTCAAGATATTGTCTTATGTGATTTCTCTGTGCTTGTATGCCTATATTTAGTATAACTAAAGTTAGTGGGATAAAAACTGCAGAGTTTATATTGTTTTCAGGGATATTTGCCTTAAACTTTAAGGGATCATTAGAGATAACAGATCGTTTTCACAATACTACTCCATGCTACGAATTCTGACAAAAGACTGATAGTATTAATGAATAAATAAATGAATCCTGAAAGTATATTTAATGATTCTAAATATTTTGATTGAAAGTCTATGGGAATATGAGATAAATACTGAACGTTAGAGTTGATAAAGATGCAATATGAAAGTGGGAACTCGCTTCTGAGCAGGCTGGTGGTTAAAAGGAACCGGTCATGCTTCCTAACGAGCCTTCATTCATCAATCACTCAGTCATCACAAGCTTAAGCGCCACTTTCGCTGAGAAATACCCTGAAAAGAAAAGAAGAAAGAGATTCGTCTCTTCTTAGGAAACTGTCGCCTTTCTTCCTTGTTGTCAACCCCTAAGGGTAAGGAGGGGAGTAGGATGGCGTTTAGATGGGCACCCACAAAAGGAAAATTTGCAATTTTTTCCCCCTTTTTCTTATATTCGTTCTTTTGTGAATGTCCCTCCAACTGGCTATTTCCATGGAGACGGGGGAGAAAAAACACGCGTCAGGGAGTTCAATATTACGAATGAACCGGTTATAGCGCATCAGTAAACTGCTCCCTCTGGTCAAACAATGGGCAGGAAAGGGTGTTGCCAAGTTCTGCATTTAAAATTTATAACGTAGTGACAATTACTTTGCTTGTTGCTGCCGAACTAAATTGTGCAACAGATGTTCTAGAGCACTTCAGTCCTGTTAAAACTCCATGTTTCTATAACTAGTTTGTACGTTTGCAAAGAATATGTATTGCATTTCACCTAAAGATTTCATGTCGAGATTTCATACGAGAATGAGGTGTCCAAGTAAAAATCATCCTTAGAGGAAACCTGATATACTGCTTCGTATCATTTCTTTACGCACTATTTTACAAATGTTTTTACTTTATTTACTTCTAGTTAATAAACACAGTAAAACCTTAATTTATACATTTAATCGTACCATATAGTAGGAAAGGTGATATTTGGATTTGTAATAACGTGTTACTATATGACTTTCCAATATCCTTAGATACTTGAATGAAGAAAACAAATGAATAAAGCATTTTCCAGTTAAACGTATATGTATTGTGTGTTTGTGGATTCGTAGAATGAAAAATATTGTTTGAAGAAGTTGAAAGTGCTTTTTATTTCACTAAAAACATTCTTTGTACACCCCTTAAAAGCTCTAAAAATGACGTGTCGTACACACAGTAGTCTCTCGTTGCTTCACCACACGTAAACAAACGAAAGAATGCACTTGCGGTATACTTCAAAGGTCCACTACATCGCTGCATACACAAAATTAACAGTTCTCAATTGGCTACTGTACTCGCTTTGACAACCGCGGCACTTTTGTATCTCCAGTCACTGCTTCTAGAAATTAGTGGAACGCTGGGTAACAATCAAGTTGGCATCAGAAAATACGAAACTTTCAGACATCTATCTGTCTCTCTCTCTTTCGGCAACCGTTTGGCTCCGCGCCGCACTGTCGCTTTGCACTCGTCGGCCGCGGCCCGCCGCAAAACAATGCCTCGCTACAGTATATAGTAAGTAACGTGAAAGTAAAAGCATATTACCTACCCAGTTGACCTTGCGCCTTGGTCTAATCGTATAAACGAGTGGACGTTTGATAGCTCCCTTTGACGTTATACATTTCTTATATCTCCTACGTAATTATAATTGATTTCTTTTTAATTCATTAAAAAGTCAGCCATATTTTTGTTATTTTCATTTCTTAATTGTCAAAATTTGTGTCGTCCATTTTATTTTTTTTTTTTTTCAAAACAAAAATTCAAGTGGTTAAACTAAATGCTAAATTGTTTCTTTTTAATTCATTAAAAAGTCAGCCATATTTTTGTTATTTTCATTTCTTACTTGTCAAAATTTGTGTCGTCCATTTTATTTTTTTTTTCAAAACAAAAATTCAAGTGGTTAAACTAAATGCAAAATTGTTGCAGAAATGCTAATTCTCCAGCAATGCATTAGGAGCAGCTGTTACAAAAACAGTACGTTTAATCAGTTAAATTATAATTATACCTGTATAACAAAAACTACTGATTACTTTAGAGCATATAACTGTAAGAGTACCTTTTGGTTGTGTTTGGGGTATGAAAGGTTTATAAATTTATAAGGGCTGGTTATGTAAATGTATTTAATAATTTAAATATATAAAAATGTATGTAGTTGTGTGATTGGCCGAAGTAGTAGTGGTGTGATGTGGTGACGTGCCAGTGGATCGGCCAATCACAAAATAAAGCGGAAGTAACTATAGTGACAAGAAAATCAATAATCTTGAGAAAAGTGTTATAATCTTCAGTCGTGTTTCACAACGAGGAAAGATGTTGCGGTGAATATAATTGTAAAGGAAAGTTAATAACATTCAAGAAGTGTTATTCGATATTTGTAATAGAAACGAGTGAATCGTAGTTCATATTATATAATTAAATAATATATTACGAAATCGGAGTCATATAAATTTTATTTATGTCACCAAAAATCCACATCCACACCTGAGAAAAGATCTCATGACTCTTATTTAACCAAACTCTACCTGGATCTTACAAAAAGTTGGCGTGCTTCCTATCTGCTGCGAGTGGAGAACAAATATATTCCCGTTACATAACTCGCATATACTGATTAACTGGAGGGAAGATAAAAGTGCAGCGAAGTACAGGGCAAGCAGTTCTTCGTAATATGGCCACGTCTTCAAACGAAGATTCTCTGCATAGGAAGTAAGTGTAGTTCGTGTTCATATACTAAAATAAATAGTTAGTTTTAGGTACATGTTACTTGAAAATAGATAACTTTATAAATGTGAGTCATATGCATTCTTCAAGCTGATGTTTAACCTAGTTTTTATATTTTAGTCAAGCTGTCCTCTCTCACAAAGAGAGTATTTTTTAGTTCATCAATTCCGAAACGCTTACTTTCAGTGAAATCTTGATCCAAAAGTTTGGGTCGATTACAGTATTTCCTCTACATGACATACTTGAGCGGGAGACAACGGAAAATGTGCAAACACGTGTTAAGGAGTTATCTGCATTGTTTTAGGAGTTGTAAAGAGCGTTTTAAAACTCCTACCGCTGAAGTGGCGTTAGGTCTGAAATAAATAACAGCTCGTGTGTTTTGTTTTACTTGGGCGGAAAACACTCTAGAAGCGGAATTGCAGGGAAGATCTCGATAACAAATGACGAGCGTGTTTGTAACACTATTCCTTTCCTCCCCACCCTCTCTCTCTCTTGGCTGAGAAAGGGCTCTACCCGACAATGAGCTCGAGAGGCAAATGCGCGAGTGAACGAAGGCGTGAGTAATGATGTTGTTATGATGCAGCTTTAAATTCGACACCTGAAACAATTATCGCTTGCTTTCTCCTAATGCGCTTCATCATTTCCACGCATTTGTAGAGAACTTGTACTGCCTAAGCTCAAGCCTAAGTTAGCATTTGTACTACGGGTAATAGCAGATTATTAATTACAGCAATAACTATTGATATTGTGATACAGATGGTATGGCCAAGATTTTTGAGAGGTTGGCACCGGGCAGTCGGCAAATGAAAAGATAAGCCGCGCGCTCGCCCAGCACAAATATGATAAACGCTTCTGCCAGAACTACACACCTTCTAGATGTTTAGTTATTTCATAATATATGTAACTGTATGACAATTTATATGTATATATGTGCGGCACTCTCATAAATTAGATGAGTTTGTCACAGTCAGTACTTTTCTGGTGTGACGATAAGTGCTGTTTCCTGAGTGAGTTTCTGTCGACTGTGACGTCATGCAATAAAATAATTCAGTGTAAACCGCTCGGAAGAAGTGGCAGCGACAGGTCAGTGAAGTCTGGCGGAATACTGAACTGGTTATTATGAGAAAATGGGTTCTGTGAACCGAAATTGCCTTTATGTTAGTCCTTTAATCCGGGCTTCGTCAAGTATAACAACATTCCACTTAAGTGCGGTTTTCTTTTTTAAAACATTTGTAAACAAAATATAGTTTTGGAAAGGTAGAATCAGAGAGAAAAGTTGAACATCTTAGCCGGGATTTGAAACACGTATCTTCGGTTTTATGACTGAGTTTTAAGATTATGTTCGTATTATATTAAAATTTCTCCGAATGGTTTGACTTTCGAGAATTACATGGAAAAGTTCACTGCTTTAGCATCGTGTATGGAAGAACAAATCATTAAAGTTTAAACATTAATAGTTATTTCAAACTAGCCGGGTATTAAACAAGGTTAGAACGGTACAGTCACTGAAAAATGGGAAGTCATCACCGGGTTTTGAGCCATAAAATCCCTGATGTACGTTGCCCTAGCGCGCCGTAGCGACATTAAATACTTCAACTGAACTACATTTTTTTTATAAAATTTGAAATTCTATGTATAAGTCGCCATCGGAGTAGGTCATACTTATATTTCAAAATGAATTTAGACTAAGGATAGAAGTTTGCTGACAAGAAGAGCATGGCGTGAACAGTTTAATTAACACAAATTATAGACGGAACAAATCATATCGGCCTAACCATAGTGTATTGTTGATGACAGCAATGATGAACTCTGTAATTTATTAATATCACTCAAATTGTTTGTGAGGTTAGCCTGTAGAAATTATAACGTAATAATGTGCTGTTTGGAATATAAATTACTCCATCGTTAACGGCAACAAATAAAGAGGAACTACTCGTCTGTACTTACGATAGTAAGAAAGTTGAATATACATTTGTACAGTTCTAGGTCATTGTTAAGCTTGGAGCACGAGCAAGTAGGTTCCCTCCCCTTATCTGTTCAGAAAGTGTCTGAATTTTGAATTTTCCTGGGCTAAGTATATTCGATTTTCGATTGTTTTGTGGCATTATGTTGGTACTCATGTCCCTCACTTATGTTGACAAGCTCGGCCATTTTGAATATTTAGTTAATTGTTGACAGCTACTTTGCCTGGACGTTGTTTCCGTTCGTCTTCGATTTTTGCCTATTCCAGGAAATGTAACAAAGAATCTTTATCAAATATTGTGTGAAAAACAAAAGTAAGTGCTCGGATACATTTCGAATGTTGATTGTGGTATATCGTGAATCTACCTTGGACCAAAGCAACGCTATCGATGGTACAAAAGTTCTCAGACGGTCGAGAAGATGTGAATGACGAAGACCGCCAGAGCTCGGCAACAACATACGAAAACATAGAAATGAAGAAGACAGTATTGGTCAATAGTCGAATCATCGTTAGAAGGACCTAAACATATCGACTATATACATGCATTCACACATATATACAGGACTTTTTTCTGAGATATATTTTTTCAGGGTGTCTCCAAAGATGCATTTTCGGTGAAATCTCAAATTTTTGTTCGGGTGCAACATTTTTTCGACTTACTTTCTCTACTAGTACTTAGAAAAAATATAAATAAACGCCCTGTCTAAATGATAATACCTTAATTAATTCTCATATGATGACGTAAGTTTTAAATTTATGTAAGATAGAAATTAAAGCACTGCCTGTTACTTTCAGAAAAAAACTATTTCTTCTTCATTGCAATAAAAGTTCAAACCGGATACAGTATAAACAATTATTTTAGCTTCGAAATTTCGAAATTTGAAATCTGTAAATATGGATAATCACAGGTGGTGAATCCTGGCAAAAGATTTGTAATATAGTACTCCTTATCAACAATAATACATTACAATATTAATACGTTTAATTAGTTTGTATGACCTATATAGGTGTAAGCTGAACTCCCATTGTTTTTCTTATCATGATTCTCATTTCTTACAATATGTAGTACCAACTATAGTTAAACAAAACTAATAATGTAAATAAAAGTTACCAGGCTAAGATTTTCCAATGCCTCACTGGATGTTAGAACAGGAAAAGATACACCTACCCGTTCGGTATACCAAACGTATTAGCCTGTGAGTGGGACACTGTTCTAACTCGGTTACACGCATATCACCCATATAAACAAGCTGAATGATCTTCAAATTAATGACACAAATGACTGAAAGCAAAACTAAATGGATTGATAGCCTCTAGTTTAATAGCAGCGGGAATAGACTGAGAAGTATAAAAAGTTGAAAATGAAGAACAAATATAGTTAGAGCTGAATGATTCATGTTTAATTGTGATTTATGCTTTAGACATATCAATGAGAAAAGAATTTTAAAACATTGAACCACACGTTTGTCAGTATTTATGTATTTATTTAAGTATTTGAATATGCACTAAGTAAAATTTATGACCTTTAGGAATAACAAACTATCAATTAAGAAATATCTTCAGGAACATATATTCTAATTCTGCAGTTAAAATTAGAAAAGCAATAGGGAAGAGAAAATGTAACAGAACGAGTTTTATACTGAGTGCACCTTATTTTTATACATTCGGCTATGGAATTTCAAATAATTTCTATAGTTGCCATTGAGCACTGTAACATACATATTTACCAACTCTACTTATATTCACGGAATATGAAGTGACGGTATTGTAAAGGCATTAATTTTAATAATTGGCTTACCTAATGAAAGAAATCAAGGATTTCTTGAACTGTTATGTAAATATTAATTTAGGAAGATGAAATTATAATCTTTACCTACATTATGTAGTTAATACAGTTTTCCTCTATATTTTGCGACAACACAGAAGTTATACACAATTGGCGTTGATCAGTTTAATGCCTCGGTAGGTGTAAGGTTAGGAGTTTTATTAATCGAGTTAAACAAGGACAATTTGTTATGTGTACACATGGAATAACATAATGGTTTTTCAACATTTACGGCTATGTATATTTAGCGTGTTTAAAAGCACGATATAATGAAGTACTTTTTAATGATAAATATTTATTAATTAAATCCCTTAGTCTGTGGGTTTTAAGGAGGTATGTATTTTGCGTGTTGTAATCATTAATGCATCTTCATTTGATATATTATGATATTTGATCAAAACCTTTACAGCAGTTTTTTGAAGAAACAGGAAACGGGAAAGGTCTAAATCCTATAAGTCGCTTAAACCAGTTTGTCACTTAACCACATTTTAACTTTTCTAAAAGAATTGCATATTTTTATTCAAGAGGACCTCAAAGCTTGTGAAATTTTGATATCCAAATTTATGGTGGAATTTAACGCTTTCTTTTGGTCTGTAAATAGTACACTATAAAGTAAAACATGGAATATTAGATTCTGAAGTGAATTTCTTTCATAATAAAGAGAATAGACATCTGTAGAGTAGGCAGTTGTTTGCAAGAATGATTGAAGAAAGAGCAAGGAGAAGTTTACATTGGTGATCATGGTTGGAAAACAGTTTAACTATTAAATTTAAAGATTGTTAACATTATTATTATTATTATTATTATTATTATTATTATTATTATTATTATTATTATTATTATTATTATTATTATTATTATTATTATTATTATTATTATTATTATTATTATTATTATTATTATTATTATTATTATTATTATTATTATTATTATTATTATTATTATTATTATTATTATTATTATTATTATTATTATTATTATTATTATTATTATTATTATTATTATTATTATTATTATTATTATTATTATTATTATTATTATTATTATTATTATTATTATTATTATTATTATTATTATTATTATTATTATTATTATTATTATTATTATTATTATTATTATTATTATTATTATTATTATTATTATTATTATTATTATTATTATTATTATTATTATTATTATTATTATTATTATTATTATTATTATTATTATTATTATTATTATTATTATTATTATTATTATTATTATTATCATTATTATTATTATTATTATTATTATTATCATTATTATCATTATTATCATTATCATCATCATTATCATCATTATCGAAGCTAAGATGATAGGTGTGAGAGATTCGGCACTCAGGGTGAGTTGATAAAGTTGGTAGTCATTTTTGCAAATGTATGAGATATGAGAGAGGCTGTTCTCGGTCACTACGCCTACAGGGGAGTGTGAATGCTGCCAACTGACGCCACTCAACATTTCCCCTCCATCCTTTCTGATTCCTCCCCAAGTTCTCTTATCGTGAGTTTTCGCAGCTCTGCCACATTCTTTTCTCCTCGATACCAAACATCAACAGTGCCATCATCACCATTACCATCATTACATCACCACCCCTACCACATCATTACCACCTATAAACAGTAGGGCGTGATTGAAAGGGGCTGTGAAAAGACTTTCAATGTTTAGGCTGCTCATTGGAAAAGCTTTTTTAAAAGCATTTTTAAAATAATGCAGATGCTACTACTGGATAAGAGGTGCTTTCTCGCCTTCAGCAACGGGAAACGTGTTGCGTTATTGTAGTCATAGACAATCACACGCATGCGTTTGTCTAGAATCTACAACTTGTACTTTACATAACTTCATCAGTCTGTTTATGGCAGAGTCAAGTGTACGAAAACGTGCCCGATATTTTTTGGTTTATTGTTGGTATAATCTCCACAGCATACCAGGGTGAGACAATCTCTTATTTCGTAGCCTATGAAATGAACTAAGGTTAGTCCTAGGCGACCGGAGAAAGGGGAGAAGTATACATATATTTCACTCGAGTAATTGAGAGAAATACTTCGGAACGTCTGTCCTATTGCGTAGTAGTTTGACGACAAAGATCCGAGGTACGTTCAAGTTATAGCATACACATCCTATTTTTTTCTCAGGACTTTGACCAGATGGGAACTTCTGCTTTTTTTCTATATACACGTGAACTCTTTGTGAATGCGTGACAGAGATGGCAGCACTATAGAGTGCATAGAACTCTAGTGACATCGACGAGAGTTAGAACTGTTTTTGATACTTAAGATGACGACGTTTTCATTGCAAGAACAGCGTGTAACCATTCGTTTTCTCCATTTTCGTGGGGTGATACCAACTGAAATTCATTGCCAGTTGGGTGTGGCATATGGTGATGGTATCATTCACGCGTCGAATTTGGATTCTTGGGTGCGACAATTCAGTGAAGGCAGAACATCGTGTGACAGCAAACCAAGGCAGTTGCAGACATAGCCTCCAATATTGGTATTTCCGTAGGATCTGTGCACACAATCCCGCGTGAAAATCTGAAAATGCTCAATCGGTGATCCTCCAAAACAACGTTCTCCACTCGGGGAATCATGTCGTCAGACCGGCTGGTTCGAGGGTGTTACTGTCTTGGTTTGTTGTCACACGGTGTTCTGCCTTCATTGAACTGTCACACCCAGGAACGCACATTAGATACATCCTTGGTACCATCACCACATGCCTCGCTCAACTTTTGATGAATTTCAATAGGTGTCACACCAAGAAAATGGATAAAACGAATGATTACACGCTGTTCTTGTAATGAAAACGTCGCCATATTAAGTATCAGAAAGTCCTAACTCTCGTGGCTACACTAGAGTTCTATGCACTGTACAGTGCTGCCATCTCTGTCACGCATTCATAGAGTCTAGTTGTATTAAAACAAGCCAGAAGCCCCTATGTGGTCTCTGGCCTAAAAAAGCAGGAGATGTTATAACTTATAACTCATAACGCACCTCGTAAATGGGTTTTAAGCTTAGAAGCGAAGGAAAAGGGGAAGCTTACTTTTTTACTTCAAGGGACTTATCCACTTTTCAGTGGTTACCCTTAATTCCCAATCTCCATCTATGCTTATGCTTCCATTCTCCTTCAACCAACTCCCATTCGTCCATCATCCGCCCATCAACTATTCGATATTTCCACGAAGTTCTAGGCCGACCCCGTTTCCTTGTACCACCTGGAGAACACTGTAGTATCATATTTGGCTACCTCTCTTCTTTCATTCCTTTTAGGTGCCCATACCACTGTAGTGTTCGACTCTCAATTCTTTCAATCTCTTATTCTTTCATATCCATTATCCTTTTAATATTTTCATTCCTTCTCTCTAATTTGGATACAGTGACACTTATTCTATCCATTTCAACTGTTTGTGTCTTACATTTTTAACTCTCCAGCCCTCTGCCCCATACGTCAATATACTCTCTAACTTGACCTGAAGAACTCTCTTTTGTTTCCATTATTATTTCCTTACTCCATAATACTCCATTCAATATCTTTACTGCATCTCTACCCTGTATTATTTTATAATCTACATGTGCTTTACAATTTCCAGATTCATGAATTATTGATCCCAAATATTTAAATTCCTTTACCAATTAGATTATTCCTTTGGGGATCTTGATGTTTCGCCCATTTTCACCTATCACTAAATATTCAGTTTTACCTACACTAAGGTCAAATGGAGAATTTAATGTGATGACGGTAAATTGGCCATGGTAGCTCAATGGGTAAGAGCGACTGGACGGAAACCAGTAGATCCGTGGTTCAAATCCCGGCCGTGGCATTGAATTTTTCATGTCGACTCTATCAATCCAATACCTTAGGCTCAATACGGCTAGTGTGGAGAAATGATTAAATTCCATCAATTAACTTATATAATAAGAGTTAAATGATGAAGCCTGGGACTCAAGTACTTACGATAGTAAGTCGCCACAAACGATGTATCTCGAATGCGAGACCCTAGTGGTCTACCGGGGAAATATACGAGTCAACTGGGGAATTTAATGTCAGGACTGCAAGTTGGCCATGGTACCTCAATGGGTTAGAGCGACTGTACGGAAACCAGTAGATGCGTGGTTCAAATCCCGCCCGTAGCATTGAAATTTTCATGTCGACTCTATCAAAACAGCCATGTTTTTAATAAACGGGCGAGTAAAGTATTTGCCTAGTTCTTTGCATTAACGTTACAATCTTTTCTAGTAAATAAATTAAAATGTTGATAATTAAATCATAATGTCTGAACCTTTCAAGTTTAGTTTAACATTTTAATATATAAATTAAATTCCTGACTAACATTGTGCATTATGTAGGCAAGATTACACTCCACCATATAATAAATCACATTATTTCCATCGGATAATGTTTATTTAATCTTATTTTCATTTAATACTATTCCAAAAGAAAACACTTATAAGTCAGTAATCACGATATTCTTCTCAAACGTGGGCCAAAGGCGCTACTTGGTTTAAATATGTTCGAAATATTAATGTGATGAATTAATTCTTTATCTTAAATTTTCCTTAAATGTTTGTGAGTTTTCATTCTAATTCAATTTTGTGTTACTTTAAGTAACTGGGAAATCATATGAGATAGACATAAATGTATGGCAAAATATTGACTTCAGTGATTTTGGTACTAATTTGCAATTACTATACACAGAGAAAAGCTTAATATCGTTCTCCATTTTATTGAAATATTATCAGTACCTTTTTTTATGCGTACATCCATTTTTATTTAGTTCGATTCAAATGAAAAGTTCAGCGAACTTTGATTGGCAACCGGAAAGAGGTTACCTCACGTCCAACATGGCCCGTTAACACGTAAATTCAAGTTGCAGACAAGAAGAATATTAATCGATTGGAAAAGCAAGCTCGTGATGTGGAATATGCCAGGAAGCGCCTGTCGAGACGTTTTCAATTAATCATTGTTTTCCATTGTAATGATGTGAAGGCGCCACCAGACTGCGCCGCTGACTGCTCGATTTTCGTTGCTAGGCAATAAGACAGGGGTGTTAAAAACGTTTCTTAACAATTTCAAAGATATGGCAACAGGTGACGAGAAATTATCATTAGAAATTGATCTAGTTCTGGGCAAAGAGTTCTAAAAATTTTATTAATGGAAAAAAGTCAACTTAAAGATGAGATCTTTCAAGACTGAAAGAATTTGCATCGAAATTAATTGGTAATTATAAAGGAACTTCAACAAATAGGAAACAGTCGATATAATTCAGTAACTATAATGTTTGAATCCATAATTTTTAAGTTAACTTTGTCAGTCTATTCAAACTTTTTGGTCTTAAGGTTAATATGTGCTCTAAATTTAAAATTTTAAGTGTAAAACTATTTTAAAAATGGTGGAGATAACAGAGCCCAAAGCCTAGGAGAATGGTTCATATAGTAATTGCAGCTTAGTCGCATTGGGATAGTATCTACTCCAGCAATTGTTGGTTCAATGCAAAAGATGTGGGCATATAGTTCAACAGTTGAATTAAAAGCGAAGTACAGAGAAATTACATTCTGACAAGCAATAGGGATTAGCTTTGCGTACTTTTATTCAGTTCACCGTTAAAACGTTAGTAAATTCATTTAACCGCACCATAAGGAAGAAAAGTCATTTCGCGATACTTTTGGTACTGAAAAGTACAGTGCGATACATATAAATCGGAACCACTTCAATAGGCCACAATTTCCCTTTTAAAGCTCGTAGAATGTACAAAAATTGCTTTAATGGTCTCAGTGGTTCTGGGAGAATAGTCAACACTGGCAATTGACAGTCTTAAATGTCCATTTTCTTTTATACGACTGTAGATACTTGTAACGGGATTTCTCCGTTGTTGTGGGTGTCGATGCCCCAAATCTGCAGCAACATATATATCAAGATTTGTGCTAGTATCTCTTTTCCGTTGTTGGTCTTACTTCGGCGATCTTACCTTCGTCCAAAATATTATGACTTGATGAAGAAGATGTTCCACGAAGTTATCAGGAAAGTCCTTAATTATGTCTCGGGTAGCTTTTAATATTCTTCTGTTATATTCTTACTTACGAGCAATGAAAACTCTAAGTTACAAGGATGGTACCGAGTGAAGAAATCATTAAGACTTTTTAGTTGAATTTCTATAAGAAGACAATCTTTTGTTTATTTCTTTTAACACCAAATCCATTACAATTCTTATCACAAAACTTTATACCGTGATTCCAAAATTAAGAATTGCAATGTATAAAGAATCATGATGGATTTCAAAGGAATGTTGGTTCTTTGTTACCACACGTGCAAGGGCAGTTGAGTCGAATAGCAGTTTGGGTGAATAAGTTGTTTTAACAAAAGAAACGCAAGAAACAGTGTCCTTAGCAGATTTCTAAAGGATGGCACTTGACTTTGTGAATAGGGCATTGTTTGGTTCCTAATAATGAAAATCGACAAAATAGCCACAAAGGGAATCTTTGGTTGAATAAGGGGCTTCCAGAAAGTGAAAGTGACACACACACGCGCAGCTGTAGGGACAGTCAGTTCGTGGCTGGCAAGCCATTAAAACAGTCCACGGCGTAAGGCCGATTAGAGCGGTCCACTTCTTTTGTCTTGGTTGAGGACAGACCAGAAGAGGTGAGAGAAGATATTTATCGGTTCATATGTACGTGAAGAACTATGTTTTATCGAGTAATAAGCATTTTATAAACAGTAACTCTAAACAGTGATATTGGTAACCCTTGGTCGGCAACTTCAAGTTCGACATTGTTAAGAAAAGAAGCAGTCATTAAACCAGTTTAAAACGCGCACTCCAGTGTCATTAAAACTATCCAGGATAATGAAAAACCCCGGCAAAAGCTTATCCAGGTAACTTACCCCAACCGAGATTCAAACTTGGGACCTCTTGAACGTAAGGCAGACACGCCACCATCTACGTTACCGAGGCGAGCCATGGTGATGATGATGATGATGATGATTATGATATAAGAATTTATAAGTTACAAATAATGGCTCTGACAGTACAGAATGGAATACGTACAGCTGATGCAATACAAGTATGAAAGCAAGAGGAGTTCATCTGTATTTAATCTGCAAGTTTAACGAAACTGCTTCTGTTATAAATAAGTATTCAGTGAAGTAAACAATGAAATCGCCGTTACTGAGGTGCTTCATGTAATTAATGAAGTGAAAGTAGACTTATGGTGTTAGTAATGTTGTCGAGGCAGCTTTAGATGAGTAATACAAGAATTTGGAGAATTTTAAGTTAACACCCATATAAACTGTCACAAACTTTTGCACCGAAATAAAGTGACAAGCTAGCGACACAATACGCTGGTCACAGTAGTGCAAGCGAATGTGCGTACAAGTGATCGTGGCCGAGGCAAAAATCAACCTCTTTGTATTTTGTCAGCCACAATGCGTTTACCCCACTTCACCCTATATTTAAACCATAATATTTCAATAAGAATAAGCCCTAGAGACCGAGTTGTATAGAACTACTTTCTGAAATATGTTTCTACATAGGTATAACTGAATGGGAATATTGAGAAACCCTACGTGTCCATTTTTATACAAAATTGGATTTTCTATGACATTGTACTTAAAAACATACAGGTCGATCATAATGTAGAGAAATTCCTTAGGTTCTGGCATATTCTGTACTGCAACACTTTAGCAATATTTTCCCCTTTTCATTCGTCGTCCGACATGAGTTTACTTGAAGGACGTAAATTAAAAAAGAAGGAAAAAGAAAAAGAAAGAAAGAAATACTCATACTTTTTCTAAACATGTTTCTTTTTTAATCATAGTTATATTTCTGGGGTAACTTTGGTACAGAATTTTTGAATGGAATGTAATACTTCTACCTATTGTAAATACTGGTAAAATAGGTAAAAATCGCCGTAATGATAATATGTAACACATGACATATAAATTAAGGAATAAACAATGATTGCAACTATTATATTTCAATATTTTCACCTAAAATCCATATTTTATTAAACTTTTAGTCATTTGGTTCTAGAAAACCGGCATGTCTGAAGCACACAGTGTGGTTCAGTTTCCGGCCTGCAGAGTGCAGGTGGGACGTTGGACAGAAAAGTGGTATGGCGGCCGAGCCAGTGAGTGGTTAACCGGAAGCTCAGTCTATAATCCCTGCAATGAGACCACAGATGGATGGAAATGCAAACACTGTAATACACTTTTAAAGGCAATTCACGTCCGAAAAGGGAATTCGAAATCAAATCGTTGGAAACATATGTGTCCATTTTAATGCTTGAGATAGATTCTGTGGTAAAACCGATTTATAAGAGCTACAAGCAATCTGCTGGATCGCAAGAACACACAGTTTGTAAAACTCTTTTGTGCATACTTCATTTAGAAACTAACAAATGAAAACATTTGGTATTGCATTCGCATGCTAACTGAATTCTTGTACAAATTATTTTTACTAACATTTATTCCTTTATCTAGGTCATGTTAATGGAGGTAACCATTTGCAGAAATCATGTTATTTCTAATTTTGGTAGGTGCCAGGGGAATATGGGAATTATAAAATACTAAGTTTTGCTTTCCATTTCTTTGATTGACCAATATATTTTTCTAAAAACAAATGTAGTACATAAAATAGATAAAATAACAAGTATTTGGCCGCGCCGTGGCTCAGTGGTTAGACCACTTGGCTCTCACCAAGGCGGCCCTGGTTCAATCTAAGGCGACTGCAAAGTGAGATTGGTGGTGGACAACACGGTGCTGGGCGGGTTTTCTCCGGGATCTCCGGTTTCCCCCTCCATCTCATTCCACCGGTGCTCCATCTTCATCTCATGTATCATCAGTGTCATCGCCTGCGGTGCCGTATGTAGTAAAAGCGGGCGTTAAACACTACACATTTCATTTCAATTAACAAGTATTAGAAAATTGAAACAACAAGAATATCTTCAAAATGTTTAACTCAGTTGTGTGTCTTAAGGGGAACTATATTCTTTGTGTAGTAAGATTTTGTCTATCGTTTATGGTTTATCATGTATGCGAAGGCCATTGAGATCGCCTCGGTAGCGTAGAGGGTGGCGTGCCTGCTTCACATTCAATCTCGGTCAGGCTGAGTTATCTGGTTGAGGCTTTTTCTGGAATTTTACCTTATCGTGAAATACGAATGCCGGATAACTCTAAGCTCTACGGACCTTGGGCTTATTTGAGCATCATTTCACCCATTCCATTTATCGTCCGATATGACTTAACGTTGGAGAACGTAAAGTAAAAATAAAAGAACACGCTGTAGATGCGCAGACATCAGCAGATTTGTAGGAATTGCAATAAAGATATGAAATATTACAACAGAGATTTTTTCTTGTAAAATGGATTGAATTTGTGTTTTAAAATCTTTTTTTAATATATTTGTTAGATCGGTCAGCAATAATACATAGTTTGAAGATCTGAAAGAACAGATACAAAATAATTATAGAGTAATAACAGTGTAGAGGTATGAGAGTGAGCCCCTTCTGAACTAATACAAATGTGTTACTGCACTAATATAAATGTGATACTGAAGTGATAAAATGGTATACATACTTCAGTAGTGAGAATTTATACAGCAGAAAAGAATAATAGAAAAGTAAATGTGGAACAGTAGATCATTCAGATGTAGAAGTGTTATCACTGTAAAGCAGGTGCTGTGGTAGTCGTCGCTTCAGTCGCGTTGGCCGGCGACTTCGGACGCTGATGTTATACGTCACAGCTCCTGGGACGTGGCGTAGATAGTAGAAGAAGCGTCGAGCAATCTGTCGGATGAAAGAAGTCCCAGCTCGTGATACAGCTGCTGGTTCCGGACAAACCAAGGAGCATTGGTGCTGGTTCGCAGGAATTGACTCTGGATTACCTGTAGACGCCTCAGGAGACAAGTGCTGGCAGCCCCGCAGACCTGGCAGGTATCAGAAATAAGAGGTCGAACCAGAGATTTGTACAGGTGCAGCAAAGATTCTAAACCAAGTGAAGTGTGTTTGTGAAATAAAGGAGAGAGTTGTGAAAGACGAGCGGATGCTAGGGTAATGGTGCGCTGAATTTGAGGCTTCCACGCAAGCCGAGTGTCCAGTTATACTCTAAGGTGCGTCCATAAGGAAAATCGCACTGTACCTTTCAATAACAAAAGTATCGCTAAATGACGCTGCACTTTGCGCGATCTTCTAAAGGAGTTGGGTTTCAAATACCGCACTTTGAATAAGAGAAGGGTTATTATGGAATCCAGCAGAATTGTAGCTTGGCGATATATATACTTGTCAAAGCTAAGGAAGTTTCGCAGTAATGGACACAAGATAATTTATTTAGACGAAACCTGGTACGATATCCATGACGTATCGAGAAAAGGATGGGACGACGGTTCGTGTGCTTGCACCTTACCTGCTCCTGTGTTGAGGGGTAAAAGGATTATGGTGCTTCATGCTGGGAGTGCCGAGGGATGGGTAAAAGACTGCCTCTTCTTATTGGCGAAAAACATTGGTGATGCAATGGCCGACAGTCACGATGACAGGAATGCAGCAGTGTTTGAAAAGTAGTTTGATGGTAGGCTTATGACAAACCTGCCAAGAAATGAAAAAATTTATAATTGTTTTGGACAATGCTAGCTATCATTCGCGTTTAAAATATAGAACACCTACAATGTCGATGAACTTAAAAGATATAGTCGAATACATGAGGGTTCATAATATTGAAATACCCGAACCTCTGCCTATTAAAGCTTTACTCCTGGCAGAAATTCGCTAGCTATCATTCGCGTTTAAAATATAGAACAAATACAATGTCGATGAACTTAAAAGATATAGTCGAATACATGATGGTTCATAGTATTGAAATACCCGAACCTCTGCCTATTAAAGCTGTACTCCTGGCAGAAATTCGCTAGCTATCATTCGCGTTTAAAATATAGAACAAATACAATGTCGATGAACTTAAAAGATATAGTCGAATACATGAGGGTTCATAATATTGAAATACCCGAACCTCTGCCTATTAAAGCTGTACTCCTGGCAGAAATTCGCTAGCTATCATTCGCGTTTAAAATATAGAACAAATACAATGTCGATGAACTTAAAATATATAGTCGAATACATGAGCGTTCATAATATTGAAATACCCGAACCTCTGCCTATTAAAGCTGTACTCCTGGCAGAAATTCGCTAGCTATCATTCGCGTTTAAAATATAGAACAAATACAATGTCGATGAACTTAAAAGATATAGTCGAATACATGAGCGTTCATAATATTGAAATACCCGAACCTCTGCCTATTAAAGCTGTACTCCTGGCAGAAATTCGCTAGCTATCATTCGCGTTTAAAATATAGAACAAATACAATGTCGATGAACTTAAAATATATAGTCGAATACATGAGCGTTCATAATATTGAAATACCCGAACCTCTGCCTATTAAAGCTGTACTCCTGGCAGAAATTCGCTAGCTATCATTCGCGTTTAAAATATAGAACAAATACAATGTCGATGAACTTAAAAGATATAGTCGAATACATGAGCGTTCATAATATTGAAATACCCGAACCTCTGCCTATTAAAGCTGTACTCCTGGCAGAAATTCGCTAGCTATCATTCGCGTTTAAAATATAGAACAAATACAATGTCGATGAACTTAAAATATATAGTCGAATACATGAGGGTTCATAATATTGAAATACCCGAACCTCTGCCTATTAAAGCTGTACTCCTGGCAGAAATTCGCTAGCTATCATTCGCGTTTAAAATATAGAACAAATACAATGTCGATGAACTTAAAAGATATAGTCGAATACATGAGCGTTCATAATATTGAAATACCCGAACCTCTGCCTATTAAAACTGTACTCCTGGCAGAAATTAAAAAGGCAAATGTGGGCAAGGATTACGTGATTGACGACATCGCTCGTAAATATGGGCACGAAGTTTTAAGGTTGCCGCCGTATCACTGCTGTTTCAACCCCATAGAAATGGTGTGGTCAAAACTGAAGAGAGAAGTGCGCAAGAGAAATGCAACACTTTCACTCAGCGAAAGCGTTTGTAACTTGTTGAGAAGCTGTGTAGAAGGGGTCGATGCAGAACTGTGGAAAAATTGTGTGCAGCATGTAAAGAAAGTAGAGGAAAAATACATTAGTCGGGATCAGCAATCTAACGATAGCAGGTTCATCATTACCGCTGACTCTGAGAGTGATGGAGAATCGGAATGAGGCACTTATATCTATGTGAGTTAATAACACTGATTATAATAATTACGAAAAGCCCTACATGCTAAGTAGAAAATTTAACAATAGTGGAGTGGTGGTGGTAATAGTAGTAGTAGTAGTAGTAGTACTAGTAGTAGTAGTAGTAGTAGTAGTAGTAATAGTAACAATGGCAATAATAGGAATACAATATTTTCCAAGTGTCTTATTTTGATTCTCGTAAAAACCCAGTCTTTTCAGAATGTGAAGTGCACGTGTTGTTTAGACAGAGAAAGAGACTCTAGAAAAAGACGGTGATGTTAAAATGTTGCAACCTTGTAGAGAGGACCGTTAGGAGGAGGGTCCATGTTGTAAAACGATTATGAGGGTTTGTCAAAGAAAGCGGCCGCCGTGCACTTGCGTTGAGTAGACAGACTTTACGTAACTACAGCTGAGAATACCCAGGGTTGCCGTTGTTTAAAATAACGTTTAGAGGCAAAATATAAATAACTAAATAAAGCAGAACTCACTGTAAGAAATCGTCATTGATCTTTTCAAATAAATGTTAAATGATTAATGTTTCCTATAATACATAATGCTACAACTCTTTATAACATAACTGAAAAGAGATATGTTACCTATGCTGTTATGGTATTAGTACTTCTATTACGTACAAGAACTAAATGCGTATTATTAGCATAATATCTAAGAAAATTTTAGTAAAACATCATTACCATTTTAAAGGGGTTAAATTGTATCAGTGTGTATGAATTTGTGAGGGATATTTACTTGCAAATTAAAGAAGCACTTTGGATATTCTGGTAGTTAATAATAATTTATAAGCAAATATTGCACGTAAGAGCTTTGTTTGTATGTATGTATTATTTCACTGCAATTGGGTACTACCCGGTGGCAGATTTAAGACTACAGATCAAATTACAAATACTAGATTTACAACAATAACACAATAAACAATACAAACATGATATTATTTTAACTTTAGTCACTTAAAACATATCTAATTACTTCTCTATTTACATATTATATACCATTATAATTTAAAAGTTAAACTATAAACCATCTAGATTTTTTCTAAATTTCTTCATCGACAGGGGACAGCCCTGAAAGACTGCTACAGGCAATTCATTCCATTCTTCAATGGTTCTATTAACAAAAGTAAATTTTCCTACGTCGGTTCTGTATCTTATGCCCTTAATTTTATACCCATGATCGTTTCGTCCATAATAATCCGGATTATCTAACCTTACACTAACGTCCACCCATGCCTTTACACCAGCATTAGCTTTGAATAATGCTACCAACCTATGTTTTTTACGCCTAATTCTTAATTCCTCCCATTTAGTCTCATCTCCTTTTATAGGCCCAAAATACTTGCCTCTTTTTATGAATTTTATTGCCCTCTTCTGTATTTTTTCTAATGGATCGATTTGGTTAGCTCTATACGCGTCCCAGCATGCTACTCCATATTCCATAACCGGCCGCACTAAGGCCTTGTAGGCAATTTCCCTGGACCTAGCGCTCCCCTTTTTCAATATTCTCATTACAAAATGTAATGCCTTCCACGCATTCCTAGATGTGGAATTTACTTGTTCGTCCCATCCAGCATTACTTGCCAGGTACACTCCCAAGTATTTGCAGCTGTCCACCTGTGGAATTTGCACCCCTACCATGTGATAGTTAACAATAATTTTGCCCTTAGTTCTACTAAAAACAATGGACTTACTTTTCTTGGCATTAATTGACATTTTGTTAGCCGCAGCTCAATTACAGATTTTATTTAAATCATCCTGAAGTGCGGTTTCATGCACTGTATTCCGAATTTTATTATAAATGCTACAATCGTCTGCAAACAACCTTATCTGACAGTTAATATTAACAGCAATGTCATTAACAAAAACGAGAAACAGTAACTCCTTACCTACTTTAACTTTTTGCGTTCTCCCTTTCAAAAAATGTTTAACTCATAATACTACGCGTTTGTCAATTCCTGTATTAGCTAACTTACAAATAAGTAGACTATGTGGCACTACATCAAAAGCTTTAGAAAAGTCAATTACCAGTGCAATCGTGAGCCGATTTATCCTAAAATAGTTTCCTTTCCTCTATGGCAGCTACAGGTGGTAAATTTCTGTTGATTTAACAAAGCAATAAATACTTCAAAAGTATAAAAGAAAAGAACCAAGGAATTATAGAAAAACTAGTAAGGAAACTCTATTACTCTTTTTAAATTGTAGAAGCTTTTTACAAGAATATCTGTTACTTTTACAAGTTTGAATAAAGTTAAGCAGTGTATTTTTTTTTGGGGGGGGGGGGAGGGCCTTCTGCTAAACACAATTTAAATAAATAATCACGGACATTCCGCATAATAATTAAATATGTCATAGACGCTTTAGAACTCGAGAAAGTTTAGAAATACTGTTATATACATATATTACAAGTATGAATGGAAATCCATGTTAGCATATCCATGTTAGGTTCGATACCCACGGTCTCCACATCTTAATTAAATTACGCAAGTGCTAAACACCTATAACTATTAAACACTAATAAATTTATAAAACTATATTAAGTAAAACACTATGTAACTTCTATAAATATAACCTTAATTAACACACATAGGAAGCACGTTTGCAAAGTCTAAGATAATTTCTGAGGACACAAGAAAAATATTGCAAAAGCGCTCTAACTTGGTGAACGTATTAAGAAGGACCACCCATATGTTTAAGGGTGGAAAACCCTTATAATTGCTTACATGTGAGGAGGCGTGGTCGTAAGGGAAAGCTTTGACTTCGCCTTGGATGCAATGAACGAGGCTACTATACTTGACTGGTGTAGGTGAAGGGAGCCACGGCACATGATCGGCTAGAAGGCGTATAGGCGGAGTGTGTGTGTGTGTTTGTGTGTGTGTGTGTGTGTGTGTGTAGTGTTTAATGCCCGATTTTACTTCATATGGCACCGCAGGCGATGGCACTGATGATACATGAGATGAAGATGGAGCAACGGTGGAATGAGATGGTGGGGGAAACCGGAGATCCTGGAGAAAACCCGCCCCCGCGCCGTATTGTTCACCACAAATCTCACTTTGCGGTCGCCTAGGATCGAACCCGGGCCGCCTTGGTGAGAGCCAAGCGGTCTAACCACTGAGCCACGGCGCGGCCTGTATAGGCGGAGGTGGATTATAGTGGCGTAAAGTAAAAATGTGGGCTTCAGTTTTCTGAATATTGAGGGAGATGCACCAAGTTCGTAACCATTGAGTGAGGCGATCAAGAGAGAGCTGTAAGGTTTGTACAGTAGAATGTAGATCGGAGTGAGAGTAAAACAACACTATGTCGTCAGCATACAGGGCAATAGAGGTTGGAGACATGTCTGGAATATCGGAGGTGTAAATACTAAACAACGTTGCTGTTTTAAAATCTTTAACCTAGAAACGACTTAATATAAATTCGGAAAATATTGTGGTCACAGTTCCTTCCATAGACATGAATTAAGATGACTTCAAAATATTGAGAGAATACTTTGGGTTTTAAAACGTTATAATCTGTCGCCTTAATAAATATGAACTTAGTTTCGATATTACTAAAATATTTATTTGAAGTATATATTTTATTTAAAAAAATATATAATAAATAAAGGGAACAGGTGGATTTGCTTTCGTTATTTAGAGAGATTTATCCAACAGTTCACGAAACTAATACTGAACCAACCCCACGTGTCAAGTGAGACTTTTGCAAGACAAGTTACAAGGAAACACGCATGTTACTGGATCTTGGGAGGACCAAACGAATGACCTCTTTGTAAGAGTAAGGAACACCAGCACGTGGGGAACCCCGCCCCCCTTTCTCTTATACCAGCAAAAAGAAAGACACGTCGAGGGGTAGGAAAATTAAGGAAGTGTAATGGAGGAGCTAGGGTGGCTACTTAATTCCTACTCACCCTTCTGCTATAACACTAATGTTTTATTCATGACGCTCCTCCCCCTTCGCATATCTTGACACATTATCACAAGGACATACCCCATTTTCTTTATTTATGTCAACGTAAACACCAAATGCGTTCATCAGGTCTGCCAAGAAGCCTAGAAATCTGGAACAGTATATGTAATCGCTATAGAAGAGATTATCAAATAACCACGAAAGTAATAAAACCAACATAACAAATCTAAACAATTGTGTGTGCTTAAGACCACAGGACGGAAGTGAAAACTTAAAAACTATTCATTATAAATTATTCTTAAAATTATTTAAAAAAATTTAATGTTGACACTGATTCTTGCGCAAAGAGGCCAGATGCGAGCTGAACATTTCATGCCTTACGCTAAGTGTGCTCGCAAATGAAAATACTCTGAAACAAGTGAATGACCACGGACTTGCGACCGTGCAAAGAGGGTTGTACATATAAGGTGTATGAAGGAAGTAAAATCAAATCACATAATATATTGTATTACATGTATTTTATTTTTATACTAAAATACATGCTATTTCACAATCATTCTTTTATATTTTGTTTCTTGCTGATACGCATATTTCATTGCATTTTGATTTTTAATACAAATACAAGTTCATACATATCTTATAATTATATGATATTCATTTTTCTTATGTCCGTTAGTGTTAGGGCTGCGACATCGACATCGATATTTACGAAACTTCGATGTTTACTGGGAAACATCGAATGTTTTTCACATCGATGTATTGAGGTCGATATTTTTATAACATCCATGTTGTTGTCCGATGTTTTGTTTTTAAATTTTTATTTTCCAAACTAAATAATATATAATAAAACTATAAATAGAAGTATTTATAAACAGTGGAGCTTCATCAATCAAAACACTTTTTAAACCAATTCTCTAACTGTATAGCTATTCTAACTTTTGAATTTAGGACATGTTTCAAGAACACCGCGTCCCCATCCTCAGCTGATGTTCTCCTGGTTCTTCAGGTAACCGCCTCCCTCTCCTGGCGCTGTTCAATGAGTTGAATGACGTCATCTACTATTGGAATTTCGAAGTTCATTGCTCTCTTTTTGTTCTTCAAAATGTGTATGTTTTCCCAAACTGTTAATTCCCAATACTTTTTTGCCGGTACCAAAAGTTTTATGTCTTTGGAAATATTATGATTTTTTGACCAGAAGTGATGGGCTAGGGCCGATTTATCTGTCTGTATTTAATAAATCACATGTGTTCTTTCATCCTTGTTTCTAGGTTTCTCTTTGTTTTTCCGATATAAATGTCGTGGCAAGCCTCACATCTTACGCTATAAATTCCGGATAGTTTTTTGGTTGGACTTGTGTTTTTAGCGGGTGATTCAGCATGTTTCTCATGTTACATTTGTTGTGTGGTACTAGTTGTATCTGAAATTGACGGAAAATGTTTTTGAATTTATTAAATGCCTTAGGGTGATACGTAAATTTGCAATATACTTTCTTTGGGTCGTCAGCTTTTAAAGTGCTAACGTCCTTGATGGCATTTAATAAATTCAAAAACATTTTCTGTCAAAAGAGAAACCTAGAAACAAGGATGAAAGAACACATGTGATTTATTAAATACAAACAGACAGATAAATCGGCCCTAGCCCATCACTTCTGGTCCAAAATATCATAATATTTCCAAAGACATAAAACTTTTGGTATCGGCAAAAAAGTATTGGGAATTAACAGTTTGGGAAAACATACTCATTTTGAAGAACAAAAAGAGAGTAATGAACTTCGAAATTCCAATAGTAGATGACGTCATTCAACTCATTGAACAGCGCCAGGAGAGGGAGGCGGTCACCTGAAGAACCAGTAGAACATCAGCTGAGGATGGGGATGCGGTGTCCTTGAAACATGTCCTAATTTCAAAAGTTAGAGTGGTTTTACAGCTCGAGAATTGGTTTAAAAAGTGTTTTTGATAAATAATATATACTTAAATCTTTTTTCTATAAAAAATCAAATTTATATATCAAACCTTTTGACCTTCGGTAGGTTTTTCAGTTTGTGGAAAAACAGAACCTATAATTTGTAAATGAAAATAAACGCAAAACGTCATTTTAACACGTGATAATTTTATTATTTACGTGTTATTACATTTAATTTATTAAGTTTTTACGTTTTACTACTTACAATAAACAGAAATTGTAAATAAACATAAGCAATTCTTAAATGAAACATCTTTTTCACGAATTCCTAACACTTTTATTTCCAATTAGCACACTCGTTTTATTTTTCGTTATAATGGTTTCAATTAATGAAATACCGAACTTCGGTGATATTATCTGTTCCTTTTAACTATTACTATTGTTTAAAGTGGAATTTGACATATCGACTTGTTAAATGACAGAAGGTTAACTGACCGGATCGGTTACCGGCACTTAACAGACGTTTGTAGGAACGGCCCTAAGACAATTATTTTTTAATGAAACTCCTGTAGGGTTTCTGAATTTTTCATAGTATTTGAAATATGTTAATATATACCTGGATGCGTGTTGATACGCTGTTGAGTACGACAGAAAATCTACGGTGTATAGCGGTATGGACAGCATAAGACTGAAATAACGAATGTGTGTGTGTGTGTGTGTGTGTGTGTGTGTGTGTGTGTGTGTGGGGGGGGGGGTTTAGTTCGGATTAAGTCGACTCGAGCCGACTTCACCCGAATGAGCGTCACATATTCCAGCGGGACGGCTCAGTTTATTTCACTACCCACAAAATGTGCTAAACGCGCCTAAAGAAGTGCTCACTTAAATAAACACCTTTGATTGGTGATCCTATCATTCCTTTATGATAAATGTTTCTTACTATGTTTACAGCAAGTAAATATAAACAAGCTAGTTCATAATACTCACACGACCATGTTTTTTACGAATGTCTCCGTATCCACGTCAGAATATCTGTCATAAATGTCTGTCTAGAAGCCAATCAGATTAAAGAATATGCACGTAAGTGGAGTCCATAATTCTGTTGCCTCAGAAACTGTTTAAAATATTGGACTGAAATGTTTACAGGATGTACAAAATTCTTAAATTTTTACTAATCAGCGTCTATCCAACACGATTGTAGGAATATTTTCCACAGTTATATGACACTTTTGATTAAAGTATATTGCAATATTTTACCGAGCGGGATGGCTAATGCGGTTTCATCTGTGGCCCGGTTTCGATTCCCGTGGCTGACCTACCTGACCTAGGGGTTTTTTCGGGGTTTTCCCAGGTTGCTAGGCAAATGCTGGGTAGGTTAATTACATCCCCCAAATTTCCTGTCCCTCCATTTGATCTCCATCATAATTTCATGTCATCTCTCATCTGGTGGTCTCTTTCAGGGTAGAAGTGTCGACGGGTGTCTCGGCGGTGCATGGCAGGATGATATGCTCTGAGGAAAACTACTGCCTCCTCCGGTAGGTCGGTTGCCGGCCTCAACTCCTCTGCTGGGACCATTTCGGGACCACCAGCCAGGGATCTTTGGGGCTCTGATCACCTGCCTTGGTACCTTTAGGGCTCGGCTGCTGGGATCGTTGCCGTCCCGCTGTAGGGGGGCGAATTCGCTGTCCTGGCCTGTCGGAGGAGATCTCTATCTAAGTAAACTGTAGGGACCCTGCGCTCTGTATTGTCGTGGTTCCTTGGGTCGGCCGCCTCATCCTTCCTCCCGGAGATGCCCCACTTGGGGCCATAGGAACAAAGGACCCAGAGTGGTGGTTTACCTATAGAATCCCCTCCGTAATGAAATCCCAATCCCATTGCAATCTTTTTAAAACAAACAGGTGTGTTATGGACAACGATACACATGGATATTTCTATAATCAATTTAATATTTAATTGAGTATCGTCATCGATGAATGAAACTCTTTTTATAATTTGCATCCTTCAACGTTAAGTCAATCGGCGGATGAATAAAATGGGTGAAATGATGCTCAAATGAGAGCAGGGTCCATAGAGCTTAATGTTACCCGACATTCACATTTTAGGATAACAGAAAACCTCGGAAGAAACCTTAGCCAAATAACTCATCTCAGGACCTCATGACATGCGGCAAACACGTTACCGTCATAGGTACTACAGACGTGAGTATTTAGCTTCCTTCACTTCATCCCAAGAGATGTTAGCCACACCAGATCTAAAATATATCTAATAATATGCTAAATAACTAATAAAGAAAGTTGAAAATGATTTTCTTGTCTTCAGGGAGTAATTAAAAAAATATATAAAAAGAACGTATTTTCCTTGAAGTCTGTATAAAAGTTTTGGATGGAACTTAACAGTTCTATTTAAAACTAAAGCTCATGCCACAGTAGCCCTACAATGTCTCTTGCTGTGACATTCACAGCTAAATAGATGAGCCATTAGCACAACCATTAGATTGGAAAAATAGGTAATTCATAACTATAGCATTTAAAACCTGAAAATATTTTAATTTTCACAATTTGGTTTCCCTTAGACTAGCATTAAGGAGACTTCCATGTTCTAGGATAGCTCTAGATCTTATTCGCAGCAGACCACAACTCTTTCCACTTGCCTAAGGCCAGAAGCCCTGCCCACAACGGGCGTCATGTGTAGGATGCAGAAGTGAGAGTGAGACATGACTAGCACTCCGAGTTCTTCTCGGGTGGAGAATGCGATCTTCGGAATCTAGAAACAGAGTGACGGCCAGAAAACTAGGAGCGAGGGGAGGATCTGTTACAAGGGTGTAGAAACAATTATATGAAATGAAGATGAAAATGAGGAAAGTAAATTGATGATGGAGCAGTTTATGGAACCGAAGAACTTGGAGAAAATCCGCTCAGGCGCCATTTCGTATATCAGAATCCCATAATCAGTCCTCTTAGGTAAATACAAGAGAAGGTAAAAATGCTAGATTTATAATTTCATGAACACTCCTAACTTTCTCTCTGCCTGTTTAAAAACCTAGAAATTGTTATACTAATTACATCAGCATAAATTAAAAATCTGCTTACAAATTCTCCAAAAATGTATTTACCAATTCATTAACAATAGCACAATCAAAACACTGGCGCACTTTGCTCGGGACAATGAAGGGTGTTTATGTTTCTGGTGAGTGAGAGGACGGAGGGCATAACAATGTTTATCTCATCTTCTGTGTTTATCTCGCGGTTCTCCACAGCCCCTTTGAGATGGATGTGTATTGCATACCTCCCCCTTCCCTGGCCAAACTCCCCGTGTTTATTTTCTCGGCGCGTCGCTTAGTTCTAATGCAAACGCCCCTTTCATTAGTGCAAATGCACCAAAGAGCTTCAGGTTTGGCGTTGCTGAACTCCTAGGCATAAATTTCTTCTTATTACTGCGACACATGGGCATATTTTACTGCGAGACATCTTTTTCTCCTTCTTTACCTTCCGTGGATTAGGTTCACGGTCTCTTTCGGCGTCCGGGCTACCCGTTTGGTCTTTCTGTAACTTTCTTCCTCGTTTTTATGTATTTATTTTATGTGTTTTTATTTGGCATCCTATTTTTATAGCTTTACCTGGTAGTAAGAGAGAGAAAATAGTGTATTTCTCCCAAAAATTCGATATCGAGATTCAATCCGACCTTTGACATATACATGTATATGTACTGTTTAAAAATCTGTTCACGTTACCCTTCTATATTTTTGTTACACCAACAAGAAGACGTATAAATGTGATGTGAAGATTTATGAAGATAACAAGAAACAAAAGAATGAACAAATTTTTTAGAAAAGTAAGGCGGAAACTATGAATAAATCCTTGGAAGGGACTATCAAGGATTTTGATTGAAATAGGTGATTTCATGCTGAAATACTGTTCGCGTGCCCCAATAAACTTTTGTTCTCTTTTGTAATAGACGGACGATTAGCGAAAAGGTTTTGTTTATTTAACTGATTCCTTTAATTAATCTTGCATTTTTATATATTAGATGTATTATGTTTTAATTCTATTCTATCAATTACAAAACTGTAATTAGCACCTACTATTTCTACCTATGAATACTGCGGCAAACCCGCATACCAGAGTTAAATTGATTGGGTTCTAAATGGAGCGATGAGTTCTTTTATCCTCAGGTGAATGGTTGTAAGAAATGAATTTTGGTGTTTGTTGGCTACTCAGTCGTATTAATAACACTTTATTGCAGAATTATTTGGTTTAATTCCTACTAAGTTTGCTTATCGACTTGGATCAGTGACCACCTGTTAGTAAAATTCCTAAAATAAATTCAATTTTACTTGAAACTCTGGATTACTTGTTTAAAACTACTTCCGCACGGTATCTATTACTTCTTTATACGGCGACTACTTTGCTCTAATAAACTTCTAATGCTGCTTCTACTTACGCTATTCTTAACTTCCCTACATTTCAGACCTATAAATCTTCGCTTCTCTTCTTAACGCGCAGGAACATGTCCTTCCTGTCGTAGTATCACCTTTTAAGCAAATTTTTCATACTTCACTATTCAGTTCGAACCTTATTCTGACCCCCTCTCTAACTTTATCACATGACCAAACTAGCTCACCCTTCTCAAATGTTACATTATTATTGGTTTCTCATTTATTTCGAATTTTCGCATTGCTTTGCAAAACTCGTCTAACTCATTGACGTTCAGCCCACCCTGAGTTGGGGAACGCCTACCCTGGGCTCTCTGTAACGGTATACATCGTTATCAAATCAGCTAAGTAAATCTCTTCAGCGTAAGGCCGCGCCGTGGCTCAGTGGTTAGACCGCTTGGCTCTCACCAAGGCGGCCAGGGTTAGATCCCAGGCGACCGCAAAGTGAGATTTGTAGTGGACAACACGGCGCTGGGGCGGGTTTTCTCCGGGACCTCTGGCTTCCCCCGCCATCTCATTCCACCGGTGCTCCATCTTCAACTCATGTATCATCAGTGTCACCGCCTGCGGTGCCGTATGTAGTAAAAGCGGGCGTTAAACACTACACATTTCACATTTCTCTTCAGCGTCCATGCTTAACAGCATTTTGACACCCTTTTTGTCCCAACACATTCCTAGCTGGAAGTATTCTGTAGTTCTCAGACATTGAACGTTTCCTAGTACAAAGAAGGTAACGGTCCTTCCTTCCTGTCTCTCCGACGTTTAGAGATTTTTAAAAGGATATTTTTTCTTCCTTGCCTGGATGCTAGTATATATGTTATACTAAATTATATTCTTCCCTTCTTATTCTTTAGGTCAACTGTTATTTTAATCATTACTCTATCTATTTTAATTTCATATTAATATAACAAGATTTTTATATTAGTTTAGCAAAGCAGTTTTATTAATTTATCTTCTTTTTTAATTATCTGATTTCGATTATTTCGCCACCTCCTAATAGTTGCCTGATACTGCTGTTACAATACGTACTCGCCTTTTAAATTATTTTAGTATTAGCCTAAGAAATTTAATTTCAAAATAAAGGAATATATAAGCTTAACGTCAAAAACTTTAAATATTTTTGGCCCACAATTCTCTTGTTAACAAGAATCAGTAAGAAATTGGATATCTTAAACGATAATGTGTAAAAGAAACGAAGGGTTATGCAAGTCGATGAATATCAAATTGTTTCATTCTGTGTCAAAGGCTGTTTTCTGGTTTCTTTGCTGTTTTACTCTTTGGAACGATTGTTTAGTTACGATCGATGGAAGGTTATTAATACAGCTTTGTAATTATTTCATTTGTACACTTTCCTTTAACTCCAATGGTTATATCGAATGAGTGTGTTATTGCTTTCTGAACTGTGGGTTTTAACGTTCGTTTGATTCCTTTTAATCAGGAAACAATATCTGGCAATCCCCTCACTTTCATATTTTCAGATAGATGAAGGATAAGAGCAGGACAGGAACTACTTCCTCCGCGCCCCATTCGAGTGAACATGAAAGCTTCGCATTCGGAAGTCCTGTTTTCGATTCCTGCTGAATGCTTGGGTAACTTCTCTTGTTTTACAAATATCCCCTTTCTCTCTCACTATTCCTATTTCCTTTCTCATCAGTTTTACAGCTGAAGGACCAGTAGCGTGTTCTGGCTGGTCGGTAAATGTTTTTCGTAGCATTCTTTGGACTGCTCGGCTAGGTTTTGCCTCTAGGTTGTCGCGGACGGACTAGCTTTCAGAGTGACGTAGAATGCGTTGAAATTTGAATCATTACAGACCCCATCCAATCTTCCTCATGTCGTCTCACGGATCTGGTCGCTCTTCGGGCCTCTTCCCTCATTTCTCCTTTCCAGGTGTCACATTTCGTGCTTAGGAAGGTTACTTACAGCCCTGCCATGCATTGAATTAAGGGCTCCGGATTGAGGGAACAGCTTGCTGACAGCTGTACCACGGAATCAATATATGGTATAATATACGAAGGCTGCTCAGTAAAGAATGATCATATTTTTTACGGTTATAAGATTTCGCACTAAAATTCAAACTTATTATATTCTGTTCCCTTAATATGAAACAAACAAACCGTAGTAGCTTCATTGTTGGTACTCCTGGTTCCCGCTTGTGAGAACGAGGCAAGTTTCGACATGTTCAGTATCGCCTACCGCTGCAATGGAGGTAATATGCAGTTAAAGTTGATCTTAGAGAAAGATCCGGAGTTTCTTTCAAACTTAATCACTGCTGATGAAACTTGGCTGCATCATTTTGATCCTGAGAGCAAATAGCAAATCTCAGTGTGGAAATCTCCTTCATCACCATCCCCCAAATAAGCAAAAGTGCTTGCTTCTTCTGGGAAAGTTAAGGTCATCTCATTCTTTGATATTCATGGAATGGTTTGTCAGTATGTTGTACCTGCACACACATCAATAACTGGACAATACTACAGGGATGTCCTGAAAACATTGCAAGTACATATCAGGCGCAAAAGACCACATTTCCACGAAGCATGCCGGATTCTGCACCACAATAATGCGCGGCCGCATATTGCCAATGTTGTTGCTGAATATCTTGCAAAAATCAACGTGAAGTGCATACCTCAGCATCCCTATAGTCCGGATTTAGCCCCATGTGACTTTTTTCTATTCCCTAACTTGAAGAAACGCCTTCGTGGGAGGCATTATCCATCATCAGAAGCAGTGGTGAAGGCTGAAGAGGCGAGTTTGAAAGATCTCTCAAAAAATGGTTTCCAACATGTCTTTGAAGACTGGCATAAACGCTGGGATAAGAGCATCGCATTCAGAGAAGACTATTTTGAGAAGGGCCATAAAAATTATGAGGATGAGTAAAGGTACGGTGTTAAAAAATATTGTGATCATTCTTTATTGAACAGCCTTCCTATAATATAATATATGTATATAAATCGCAGCCGAGAATACGAGAGTGTTGCGGCCACGCCACTGAGGATGTTCGATGCAGCTTCGAATGAAACCTCTGGAAGAAGATTTTCCACTAGACCACGACCCACAAGCCCGGATAGCCATTATCTACTTAATGACTTCGGCCGTGAAAGCTTACACACTTCGAGGAATCAATATATTTCTTAATCTCTTGCAGAAGTGGAATTTCTGTTTGAAGGAATTCAGTTTTATGCTGGACAATGCAACGTAGGACAAGCAAGTTGCTGTTAAGGCAAAAAGCTCACATCTCCACTTAATGATTAGATAGGTGTCGTAACCAAGGGGTTCATAGCAGAAAAGTGACCAAAATAATAAAAATGTTCCCTGTGGATGGTAGCTTATGGTCAAAAGAACTTTTGCAAATCTTCATTGGTAACATAAATTTAAACATCAAGTCTTGTATTGAAAGATAGAGTCAGACTGAATAGTTCAATGCCATAGCCGGGATTTGAACCACGGATCTTCTGGTTGCCGTCCAACCGCTCGATCCCTTGAGATACCATGGCCAACGTGCCGACATGACATTAAATTCTCCAACTGACTCGTGTTTTTCCCGGTAAACCACTTAGAAGTTCTCATGAACACATGAGACAACTACCTCAATGATGACTTAACAATATAAGTACTTTAAGGCCCGGGCTTTATAGATAACCACTATTAGGTCAATTAATGGAAATTAATTGTTCTGTCACACTGGCCGTGTGTAGGCTAAAGTATTGAAAGATAGAGTCAGACTGAAAAATTCAGTGCCCTTGTAGGGATTTGGACAACGGATCTTCTGGTTGCCGTCCAGCCTTTCTAACCCTTAGCTCAAGAGTTTAGCATACACACGGCTTGTGTGAAAGAACAATTAATTTTCATTAATTGACCTAATAGTGGTTAACTATAAAGCCCGGGCCTTAAAGTACTTACACATTGTAAGTTGCCATTAAGGTAGTTGTCTCATGCTTTTATGAGAACTCCTAAGTGGTTTACCGGGAAAAACACGAGTCAGGGGGAGAATCTAATGTCATGTCGGCACGTTGGCCATAGTAGCTCAAGGGTTGGAGCGCCTGGACGGCAACCAGAAGATCCGTGGTTCAAATCCCGGCTATGGCATTGAATTTTTCAGTCTGGCTCTATCTTTCAATACTTTAGCCTACACACGGCCAGTGTGAAGGAACAATTAATTTTCATAAAGTTTTGTATTTGTTTGTATTTTTTAAATTATATCGTTCACAGAAACACACAGGTATTAAAGACTCGGCGTCATGGGATTTCAAAAAAGTATTACCATGTAAATATTGATATAAAATATGTGGATGGAAATAAACATTTCATCTACGTGATCTACAAAATGGTAGAGAGGCCAAAAATTACAAAACGTGTACTCTATTCAACCCAACTAAGGTTCGAACTGTACTTCAGTGGATTTTAGGACGACACAGCACTAGGTGACCGTTTACTTGAGCTACAGCTTAGGTTTAAGGCATAATGAACTTACTATTACAAGACTTTCCTTTGTGTCACAAATTAATTTGATAATGTAATGTTTTAAACTGTATTTTAAGGTTAAATAATCGTTATTTCCAGAGAGAGGTCTCTAATGAAATATGGGTATTGTTTTGCTGTAACTTTGCCGCAAGCGTCAATAATTCATTTAATAACTAGTGGATGTAACAGATAGGTACTGCAAATCTATACAAGAGTAAACAAAGAAGTTGTTTATTTCGTTCCATAACCTATATTTTATATACTGTTGCAAGATTACTAAAACAACAGAACAAATTTATATGCTTTAGGAATCCTTAATGATTTACGCTATCATAAAAGTACCATAGATGCCGGAACCGTTAGAGAATTTATCTTGGTAAACGCAAAGTTTGTGTTTGGGGTTGAAAATTAGCTGTTGTAAATCTTGTATACACTACAGCTATATTAAAGAGAAAATTTGATATAACTTTGTTCGAAGCTATCTCTTTCAAATACGCCTTCATGTATAACACTAATAATCGATCTATAAAAAGATTCTGATTAATTACACTGGGCAACAATGAAAATGTTTCGGGCTTAAAATAGTGAAGTTATATGGATTTCCGTCTGCTGAATTAAAATATCACCATAAAAATGATAGATTACCTCTTGTTCTGAAGATAAAGTGGCATTTCATTTATAGAGTGAAGATTTGAAATTAGGGGGAATGTTTTTTGGGAGCTGGCACACCTGTCAAATAAAAAAACACAATCAAAGAGAAATTTTGGAAATTAAGTGATGAAAAAGTTAAGGAAGGCGTTTTTGTCGAACCACAAATAAGAGAACTTGTAAAGGATCCTGTATTTGACTAAATTTTGGAGGGGAAAGAAAAGAAATCCTGGGAAGCCTTCAAGGGTATTGCTTATGGATTTTTACGCAACAAAACAGATGACAACTACAAGCATTTGGTGACAGTGCTCCTGCAAAAATACCGTAACCTTGGATGCAACATGTCCCTTAAGATCCATTTTCTCCACTCCCAAACATGGGGAGAGATTCCATCAGGACATTTCTGTTATGGATCAAAGATATCAGGGCCGTTGGAATGAAGTAATGCTTGTGGATTACTGTTGGTCTTTGTATCGGGACTCTGCGGAACTCCATCACAAGAGGCAAGAAAAAAGACGACGAAGTCAATAGGCCACCACATGATTCTCTTCAGACACGACTATCTACGAAGTATTTTTCCAACAATTTGGAACCCTGAGCATGTAATTACCAGTTAAAAAAAATCAAATGCACTTTCATTGTTGTTAGCATGTATGTAATTAAAATGTATCCTTTTCTCTCAATCCGTTAATATGTAATACTTCCACCTTGTGTGTATCATAAAAACTAGAGCTAATAAAAGCTTTTCAATGTCATATTTGTTTTTCTCAACCCAAAATTAGTGCTCGAAACATTCAAAAATTATTTTTTGTTGCCCAGTGTTATTTATGTTAGTGCACATTGCTATACGTGCTTGTACTGGACACGAGTTCAGCGTGTGATGCCATCCCGCTCTCTATTATTCTGTCTACTCCATGTTTATTAAAATACCTTTAAGGATATGTATGACTAAAATTACATGAACATTTTCAAAAAGTCTCTTTTTCCTCTTTGTAGTCTATAAAATAGTGTAAGTCTTCTTGAATCCAAAGGAAGCTTAGTATCCGCAAGCCATTTTTAAATGCTCTAATCTAGCTTGAAAGTTTTGTGAATGCTAATGTTAAATATGAATTCAAATTCTTTAGTGTTGTTTTCTCGCTACTGAAAATTTCAGCATTTGTCATCATTTAAAATGCTCCTTGCGTCGCAGTTTTGGAGTTAGACTGATGAAACATGCTACACACGTCCATTCAGACACAGTGAATTGAAATTGTCTTGAGTGTTATTGTGAGATGCATTTAAGCACACTTTCTTTGCTACAAAATACAAAAATTTCAACTTTTGGGCAAGAAAGCTATATTCATAGCTTTAAAATTTTCTGGAACCTAAAATTATTATGACGCATGGAAACCCAGTACAAATTAAAACAACTGGACATATTGGAAACCTGTTGTTAAAATATTAGACCAAAATTTAAGTTATTTTGTCGCAAGGGACTTTTTAGGTGACGTAACCAAAATTAAATAATTTTCAAACTATCAGAGCGAAATTGACAAAATGTGGGCTTATCATATTTGCACTAAGGTAAATCTGTGGTATAAATATTAAAAAGCTAGCGTTATTAGTTCAGGATTTCAAATTTTTAGTCTTAGGTATCCTTAAAGGCATAACTTACTCACGTTATTAAAGGAGATGCTGCCGTTTAGTTCATACATAATTGGTGTCTCTTTAGGAAACCATTCATCACTCGTGCTTCATGTGACAAATGTTTGCGACTTGGCGGATATTTTGTTTTAATTCTTTCAGGGGGTGTGGGTTTGTTTTGTATACTTTATGCTTTAAGTTACCCCAGATATAGAAATCGCAGGCGGTTAAGTTGCAGGGCCGAGAGAGCTGCAAATCTCGACTAATAATTCTGTCCTGACTCATATTTTCAATTCTTCTAATTAAAAGATTGACTGTATGAGATGTTTTTTGTGTGTAATTTACGTCCTCCAACGTTGTCATATCGGACGGTGAATGAATTGGGTGAAAACATGCTCAAATGAGTCCAGGCTCCAGGGAGCTTAGAGTTACCCACCATTCGTCTTGAAGGATAAGGGAAAACCCCGGAAAAACCTTATCCAGGTAACTCACCCTGACCGAGATTTCAATTCGGGACCTCTTGAACGTATGGGATGTTGCAGGGTCCTGTTTAAAAAAGGCAAACTCGCTCTCCCTGTCTGTTAATTCTCTAAAACAAGATGGGGGTAAAATTTTATTCAAGTATGTACGGGCGTCAACCGTTGACTGAAAGAAAACTGGGCCTATAACTATTTCTCAGCTAATAGAGAAATGACAGCATTTTCCAATGTGAACTACAACGAGAGATAGTTTCCTATCGAGGTGCAAAACGTGTATGGTCAACAACGGTGGCCATTTTCAGCGTCTCATTTTTTAACATGGGTAAGTAAAACCTTTAAAAGAAGTTTTAAAAGTGCCGCATGCTTTTATCTGCGCCTTCCTATCATAGTGGCAGACGGCAGCGAGCGCTGAGGATGCGGGCAGAAGAACACCTCGCAGTCGGTTCGGATGTTTTTGGGTCTCTCTGTACTTCGAGGTGTGCGGGATGCAGTAATGTAGGAATGAGGGGAATCATAACAAAACTGAGGCCTTAAAGCCTGGAAACAGACTATTGCCTCCCCTCGAAATAATTTCTTTTATGTGTATATATAAGGTGGATAAATGCATATAGTATATAAAACTGATTTAAAAATATTGGAACTAAGAGGATTTTCATTAAAATCTCAACTATTCAACACTTCGATTCTGAATTATGCTGTTCTTTCTCTCTCTCACTCACATACACAATGTAGGAATGCAAACAGTCTTTTCCCAAAATGCGATTTTGATTTACTTTTGGCTGCAATACAATGCTTCCTCTTTTTTGTGCTGTTACGTCCTCCGACGTTAAGTCATATCGGACGGTGAATGAAATGGGTGAAACGGTGCTCAAATGTGTCCAGAATCCATGGAGCTTAGAGCTACCTGACATTCATCTTTAAGGATAAGGGAGAACCCCGTAAAAACCTTATCCAGGTAACTCCCTCTGACCGAGATTCGAACTCGTGACGTCTTGAATTTGAGGCGTTACGCTATCTCTACATCACAAAGGCGGGTTTTAGAGGCACTTATACTTTGAAGTACCTAATATTATCAATATTTTAAGACATTAAATACACACAGATTTGAGATTAGCAGAATAAGCATATGCACAATGTGGAGTTTTACCATAAGATTACAGCTAATTGTATTTGTAGGAGACAACCAGATATTCTCATAAAAGTTCAGATATCCACGAAAAAGTTCCAGTAACTCCATAAAGGAATCCACTACAGCTGTAGAGTGCTATTAATAGACATCGGATCCCGTACACCTTAGCAGTACGCGCACAGGTACTATACAAGGTCAAAATCAGGTCCTCTTAAAAGTGAGTACACACCCTTTCAACCAGGGAGTTATCCGAGGTATCCCGTGAAGGGCGCCCGGCATCCTCCGTGGGGCTTTCCATTAGGGCAAGACCTAGTTTCCTAACAAGCCCCCCCATCTTGTCCTAAGGACACAAGACGGGACGGAAGTGGATACGCCACTTACGCGCGTCAACACTCAAGGTGAAGACTACCGATATGACCTCGGTGGGGCCGCCTGGGGATCCAGCACACCTTCTACTAGCTGAGCAGGCTAGTACCTGGAAACTTAATGGCTTCCCTCAACCCCGTCCGAAGACGTACCCAATCTCCCACGGGTATGGGGAACACACTGCCCCCTCGAGACCATCCCAAATCCGAACAACTCCCGAAGGTGGGGCTCGGCTGTTCGGCCCGAGGTTCCTCTAGTAACGTCAGAGGTGCCACGAGTGCTAAGGGTCCGTACACACGCTACCTCCTACGCTACAGAGGTGGGCCTTTTCTCCAATACATTAGCTATAAGGTTAGTTAAACTTAATACAGCAATGAATAAACCTTTTCCCATAATGTTTTATTTTCAAAACATTCCACCGGTGTTATGCAGTTTATATATTTTACCGTGAAATAATGAGTTGGGTGTATAAATTCCTTAGTGCTAGAAACAAGCGAGCAACGATCTGTATGTGAACAGTGCTGCAGTACGGCTGTAGACAGGTGGAGAAAGGCATGTTAGTTAATCATTGTCACTGACACGCCACATCTGCCGTAAAATTATGCACCTAATAATGAATGACACATTCTGTGTAGGTGGTAGTTATATCCGCTGTAGAATTGCTTACTATATCAACATCTTACACCTGTAACACGAGACTGACTGTGGTAATTGGATATAATTATTGTTATTATTTACATGTGAGTCTGGGAACAATTGCTGATGATTACAGAGATAGCTTATGATTGGGCTTGACGAAGGGTTGAAATAACTAAGTATTTATCAGAAATTACGTTTTTATTACTTTCGTTCCACCGAAATATTCCATATAAAGATGTTGCCAGGAACTAGAAGCCTCATGAATTAAAAAAAATAAATAAAAATATTTTTAGGCTAAAATGCCTGTGTTTGCGACTCAGTAAATAACATACCTCAAAGACGAAATTATAAATAAGCACTAAATTAATTAGAGTCAACTGAAAAATTCAATGCCACGGCCGGTATTTGAACCACGGATCTCCTGGTATCCGTCCAGTCGCTCTAATGACCAACATGCGGACGTGTTCAGAACCTCTGGAGCTTAGAGTTACCCGACATTCTTGCAGAACGAGGGAGAAAGTCTATGAAAACCTTATCGAGAAAAACTCCAGATTGGAAATGTGTGTAGTGTTTAACGCCCGCATTAACTACATACGGCACCGCAGGCGATGAGACTGATGATACATGAGATGAAGATGGAGCACCGGTGGAATGAGATGGCGGGGGAAACCGGAGGTCCCGGAGAAAACCCGCCCCAGCCCTGTGTTTTCCACAGAAATTCTCACTTTGCGGTCGCCTGGGATCGAAGCTGGTATGCCTTGGTGAGAGCCAAGCGGTCTAACCACTGATCCACCATTTTTGAACTCGGCACCTCTTGAACCTATGGCAGATATCCATAGCAGTAAAAGTAACATATACTTTAGATAACATATACAAAATTATTTGTGTATTCTTTCAACTCACGCCAAAAATAATTGAATAGTGATACATAGATAAATAGTAAATATTTCTAAAATAAACAAAAGGGAAGTCATAGTCGCTACATGGGTTAGTGCCACTTTATACTCCGTGGCCTAGAGTCGCATTTCGCGCCAAGATACCTCTGTAGTTTTGCTTGTGAAGATTGTGTGCGGAAGGTGAACCCTGTAGCTTCGGACCTCCCTGATAAGTTATACTTCAACCGCTCCTATATATATTACACGGTGTGCGGAATGTATCCGCGAGAGTTTCCGATGTTCAAGTATTACAAATTAATGCTTATGTGATTTTATACAAGTATTGCACTGTTCACTTACAATAACAATTTAAAAGCGTTTGGTAACTTAATATTGCTGGCTTATGAAAAGAAGTGAAAACCCAAATTTTTCAGGAAAAAAGTGTCTGGTGACAGTATATCTTTGTTTATGAATGTTTGGTAATCTCTATTTACTCTAGAGTTTAAAGCAGCATTATTCAGTTACTCTTTTATGAAAAAAAGTGTATCAGATGGATCAATGAGACGCGATCCACCTTCGCCCCCCCCTTACTACTGCTAGAATAATCCAACAGAGTTAACATGGGCTTAAATTATGTTGCAAACAGAAATAATGTTTTTAAACTGACTGACGTTGAACGACTTATTCACGAGGAAATTGACAAGGAACACAACAAGACTGGGAAAACTGCGTGAGACAGCAGATAAACTACAAGAAGACGACTTTTGGAAAGAAATAGCACGTAACTAGATTTTGGAACCTATCTTCATAAATTTGCAGTACTCAGACGTTGAAGACAATGACAATGACGAATTATCTCTTAACGTAAGTAATATTCACAGCTATACGGATGCACCGCTGGTATTTTCGTTGGTTTAGAAAAATAAGTAATCCATAAACTATAATTAACTTTAAACTAAATTTTTAAAACATTTGCGTAATATTTTAATATTCATGTTGCAATTGTGATTTCAACAATTGTATAATTATAAATCTTTGGAAAATTCAGTTTGCGTTCCCTTACTCGCAAGTGTGCGAGGGAGAGAGAGAGAGAGAGAGAGAGAGAGAGAGAGAGAGAGAGAGAGAGAGAGAGAGAGAGAGAGAGAGAGAGAGAGAGAGAGAGAGAGAGAGAGAGAGAGAGAGAGAGAGAGAGAAATAGAGAGAAAGAGAGAGAGGGGGAAATATTAAAAGAGTGGGGATAACGAGGTGGCAACGGCAATGGATCTAACGCATTTTTTTCGCTACGGGCAATAACTCTTCGCATTTGGAACACACAATAACTGTGAAAAAGCGTAATGAACGACGTCATCGAGGCAACAATCATTAAGGGAAAGTACAAAGGAGAAGATATCTTGATCCCGCGTATTCCGATTAGATCCATTTGATTCCAAGCGTCTACAATTTCCCGTACGTTTGGCCTTGCGATGACCATAAATGAATGACAAATGTTTCTCTCATGGACAATTATTACACGTCACGTGTTTGCGTGTCCGAAATCTATCATCTTTCATCATCTATCATCTTTATATATGCACCACGAAAAAGACAAAAATATTGTTTATAGAAAGCTTTATATTGATTAACTTTATTGTAACTGTTGTATTTAAACTTCACCCCTAATTGCAGAATAAATAGCTAATCCGAATTTGTTTTATTTATATAGATAACTTCACACAGCTCTTTTTGGCGGTACGGTCAGCTACTTAGTAATAAAACTTTTTGTAAAGGTTCTCTTGTTAACATGAAGACAATAAATTAGTAAGCTTTCGTATTAATATCTGTCAAAATTATATAAAAATAAACGATAATTGTTAAAGAAAGTTATATAAATTTAACACATCAAGCTTTTTTTTAAAGTTGTATTGCATTAAATCTTTGTAAAAACATTAAGTAAAGTTAGGTTAGAGATTCAATTTATTTGCATAATTACACTTCAAGGTTTGTACCTGATTTGTCCATTCCGGTTTCTTTTCCATAGTTACATCTGAACATAACGGGTTTCTTCAGTTCAAATTCGGCTGCCTCGTGGTGGTCCATTGATTTGTATGTAGTCTATAGCTTTCAACCTGAGTACTTTGAGCAACACGTGCATTTCCATCCTAGGCATCGCAGAAAAGCAATGGAAATATGTACACACCCCAAATGTAAACAACAAAAAGGAAGCACCGAATGTGCATAGGACCTACATTCCTGTACTTTGCAATCAGATTCTCTCTCGAATATTATTGACAAAAACAGATGAAAGCCGCTAGGAGGGAGGTCAGGGCTGTACGGGGTTCGTCAAACATGTCCCAGTCAAATCCCTGTAGGATGCTTTTCGTCGCATTTGCAGTGTGTGGTCATGCGTTGTCGTGAAGATCCACAATACCTTTTAGCATCGCAAATTTGCCGATAAGTTTCAGTTGGTTTCACTTTCCTAGCGTTCAGAAAACGAATCACAGATCTGATTTCACAAGCGGCGGGATTTTCAATCAACACTGACATTGCCCACCTTGGTAGCGTGGTGGTGGCATGACTGCCTCACGTTCAAAATGTCCCGAGTTCGAATCTCGGACAGGGTGAGTTACCTGGATAAGGTTTTTTCCGGGGTTTTCCTTATCCTGTAAGACGAATGTCGGGTAACTCTAAGCTCCATGGGCCACGGACTCATTTGAGCATCATTTCGTCCATTCTATTTATCGTCCGATATGACTTAACGTTAGAGGACGTAAATTACAAAAAAAAACGACAATATAAACAAGCACAACAAAACGCACGTGGCTGACAACGATCTCACAGTGGCGCACGATTTTTCTCCTTGATATAGAGCGTCTACCACGCATGTGCGGAAATGCCATCGCAGCGCTGCAGCGGATATAAATTGAAACAGAACTTACACCCTGGACGCCCCTTGTATTTTAAAATACGAGCGATTATGTTTATTAATTTCGGCTTAGCTGTAATATATTACAATTCTTTTCACTGTATTAAATATTCCTGATCATTGATTTGAAGGTTTCACAACTGCCTCGACGTGATACTAGTTACGCTTTGTTGATACTAGAGTAATTGATAGAGTTGTACTTAAATGTATAATGTAATGAGCTTGAGTTACACACATTAGCCGGACAACATGATATTTTTTCACTGGATAAATCATTGGGAGCTTAACGTTAAGGAAAAGCAATTAGTTATGGCAGTATGACACAAGTAACAATACATAAAACGATAACAAATATAGTGAGATCCATATAAAGCTGAACTACTTCAATGGGCCATAATTTCCTTTTGAAAGCTGGTAAAGTGTAGAAATTTGTTTTAATGAACTCAGTGGCTATGTGGCAATCGACAACACTGACAATTGTTGACAGCTGACAGTCTTAAATGTGCCCTTTCTTTGATACGACTGTAGACACTGAAGTTTATATGGGTATCTTTAAGTCATTTGTGGAACAGCTGGATGATATCAAATTTAAAGAAGGTACTTTCCAGCAAGATGGAGCAACGTGCCATACATCTAATGACACTATGGAACTTGTAACCAGCTTCTTTGATACGACTGTAGACACTGAAGTTTATATGGGAGTAGTATAGAATTAAGAGAATCAGCACAGTGTAGATAAGATGTTGAACTCTCCTCTGTGTTAATATATGAGTGATGTAGAATGCTCATTGATTTAGAACTCTCCTATATGAAAATCGAGTTGTAAAAGAAGGGGAGTGTTGGCGTAGTGCCGTTCTCCCCTGTGCAGTGAGATGTTTTTGAGGGTTGGGATGATGATGATGATGATGATTGTGTGTGTGTGTGTGTGTGTGTGTGTGATGTGTAATGTGTGATGGGTGGGATGGGTAACGGGGGGGGGGGGGTTCCGGGGATGTTTGAATTAAATGTGAATTCTTTTCGATGTGTGTGTGTGCTTGAACTCTCATGTATGAATATCGAAGTCTAGGGTTCGATATTGTGATGGGGCGGGGTGGGTAACGGGGGTTCCAGGGATGTTTGAATTAAATGTATTGATAGTAATTCTTCGATGACTGTGCTTGAACTCTCATGTATGAATATCGAGTCTAGGGTTTGATATCTATTACGTTCAGTGCTTCGATGTCTGTGCTTGAACTCTCATGTATGAATATCGAGTGTAGGGTTTGATATCTATTACGTTTAGTGTATGATATATGATGTAGTATCGTTAATCTTTAGATAAAAGAATATCGAGAGAATGATTAGGTATGTTTACTGGGAGAGATTTATGAAAATAAATGTAATAAGACATTCTGGTAAGGGGTGTTCCCTATGCAGAATCTCTCCTTGAGCTATTGTATCCAAGAGCGATGTAAAGGTTAAGAAAAGGTTAAATTCCATTCCCACATCGAGGTACGAGAAAATATAAATCTATTCCACATTGAAGTATAAGGGTGATGACGTGTTGTCATTCCTCAAGATTTGTGCATATGTGAGTAAATTCGAATTAACAGGTCTCACCCTGTCCCGCCAGCTCGGGAACGAACGTGTCCTCACTTCACACAAACCCTCCGTCCGTTAAGTACAATCGACGATAGGATGGGGAGGGGGGAGACAGGTATGATCACGTTTCATCACCCATCTGCTCACTCGGGAACGAATGCATTCTCACTTCACATCGCAACGTCAAGATGAGTGGAACAACAACACCTATCATTGAAAGTGATACCAGATTCTGGGAGAATCTACGCAATTTCGAAGATTTGCAAAAGCATTGGGTTGAGCACCACGATGAAACGTGTGATGGAAAGATGCATCAAGTGATTTGCAAGAATCCTTCCCATCATGATTCGATCACATCTTATGCTCAATGCGGAAAGAATTGTAAAGTGTACCTCGGGTAAGTAGAATTATAATTGTGTGTTAACGTGAAAGTGTTGTTATGTGTTAGATAACTAATGATAAATATGTTTATTTCAGTAAAGCCCAAAGTGAAGATGTGGCATGCCAGTCCGAACAGGATCAAGGTGAAGATGTGTGCGGTCCGTACAATGATCGTCCGTTTAAGGATATCGGTACATCGAAACCCGAGGAGGAAGTCATAGAAAAGTGAGTATAAAATAATAAGAGTTTTACGTTAACAAGTGTATTAAATATTCACGATGTTGAGACAGTTCGTGTATGTCCGCAGATCCAGTAAGAAAGGAGACAAGAAAAAGAAGAAGACGAACTGCAAACCGAGAATTGTCAAAGCCAAGAAGACGTTCGATCAAGACAGTTTCATCATAATGATGTTCGAACCCTTCACACCCTTCGCAGAAGAAGTAGAGGAGGAAGTTGCGAGTGATGGTAAATAGTGTGTGCATGAACGATAACGACATCTCCATCAGCATTGACTTTCGTGTGAACATAGGATTATACAATGAACTCCCATCACTTTACATTAAAGACACACATGACGATACGTTTGTGTATATTACAAAAGAGGATTGGGAGGTAATAATGTCAAATTTGTGTGTTTTGGATACGTATCTGAAAGATGGTAAGCATCCATGTGCACCGTACAGTGAAAATATAATATATGCATTTAATATAATGTTATGCATGAATAAGATGCAAGAAATAACGTTTGTGAATACATGTTTAAATGTGGGCAGTATAAATCTGAATAGTACTGCATTCAATGGACTTAAAAGACTAATTCCATATATTGAAAGAAATTTATATCAGTTGTATGATATTCATAAATCATTATGTTCATATGATGCAAAAAGCAGGAGTGCAAGGAAGAGGATATTGGAGATGTATGTTAAAGTCAATAAAAAGATAATTTGAATTTGTAATGTTTTATTTATTACACCTATATGATAGATTGTACAACATGAGTTAGTGGTTTATAAGTGAATAATTTATCATGAATAATTAAACAGAATAATGAAGTTTGTGCAGGAAAATTTGACGATGCTTGAACTTCCAATCTGACATTCACTGCCCCCGTCACAGTATCCTCAGGTTGATGAGAGCAATCGATGACGAATAGCGGTGCATATTTCAGAAAGTCGTTCCTTTTCAAAAGAGGGTAATTCTCCTTTCCATAGTAGGATGATTGAAATTTGGAATATTGATCATACAGAGATGCAAATTTCGAATTGGCGAAATCCAAATTCATATCGTGATAGGGGTAAGATTCACTGTTGAGATAAAGTTTCAGATTGGTGATATTACAATTATCAAATAGAGAAGCATCCTTAGCGAGATGATTCAATCTATCCACTTGTGCACCGACTATGACGAAACGTGGTTTTTCAAGTTTAGTCGTGGTTGCAATGTTCCATGTGAACGCTTTAGTTTGAGGTACAGCAGGTTGAGTGTGAAGGTCCAAGGTTCGAAATGCGACGTGTAGAGGTTTATCCGATTTGACGAGTTTAAGTTTATCAACTCGTTCAGAATCTGAAAGTCGAAGTACAGGCATCCTCCATTCGAGTCTAGTTAGTTGTATGGTTGTAGGATCGTTTCCAATGATACAATTATTAGAATCCTTAGATCTAATGAGAATAAGTTCAAACTTGCTATTAAGTATAACCTCCTTGTGATCGTCGGCGAAACCCAGCAACATCGAAAGAGGAACGATAGCATTGAAGATACCATTCGATGTATTCACGATGTCTACCACACCTCCAGGATAGATCCATCCAGCATTTAGTAAACGATTCGATTCCAGTTCATTCAGTGCAGCATAGTTACGCATCGTTGATGAAATGCCCGGATTCCTAGTTCTATCAATAGTCGTTCCATTCATATCCAGACGAATCTCATCGAATAGGAATGCCATAGCATTGTTACTCAATTTCGATGTGGCAACGGTGCCGTCGGGTTTAGTGAGAGTCCCCTCAATGTAGAGATAACTTCTACTAGGAAGCGTGTACAAATCTTCAGCTTGACATGGAATTCTAATTTCATCGTTCACATCGAGAGCTGACGTATTGTACGGTAGGAATACGTGTTCTTCCTCCTTACTGATCTTATCATCAAAGGTCGGAATCCCGGTCACGTCCAACACATCCATCATAGAACCTTGAAGCCTAAGTTAGCGAGAAATTGTCGATTAGACGATGTGATTAGCTTGCGGGTCGATGATCGAGTAGAGATCAATCTCGAGAGATGTTTTTTAATATAGCATCGTCTCTTAAAACTTATACCCATTACGACGTATGTGCAATCGTACAGTGATGGTTTCGTTCCTGAAATCTAACTTATCGCCGTTCTGGTCTACCACTCTAATGTCGAGATGATCAATGAGATTCGTATCGATGATTGGTAAATATATAGGACTTGATGGTTCCTGCGAAATATGATAACCTGGAGGTACCGATGGGAAAAATTCATACAGAGAATGACCACTTTTACCATTGATGAAAGATCCCGTTGCAAGACTACACTCGATACGTATGATGCTGACTTTGAATATGTTAACCAAATCATTAGACTCGGTCAGCACGTTTGCCGGTACCCTCTGTTTAGAGGTGAAACCGAGAAGTGAAGCAATAGATCTCTCACGACTAAAGTCGATAATATAGGGAGATTGAATTTCTGATTTCATGGTGTTATTATTAGCACGTAGAATAAAGTCGTCACCGATGTCGAGAGCCTCCTTGATCAATCTGGCGATATCATCCAATTCATAAGTACCCGGTGGAATTACTATACGTTCGACTTTTCCATCGCGAACGTAATGGAATAGATTATTACTCTCGTCCACATTCGGAATCGAGTAAAAAGTCTCAAAATTCAATAGAGCTATCTCGTAATGTCCGTTAGGATCCAGATGTAATGGTGGATTTAGAAATGTAGAGAAGCTGGTATCACTACCACTCACGGTGATCGTGTAACTCATCGAGGAGAAACTGAAGGCACAAGTGACCGCAAATCACAGAATCGAATTCTTGAAATCTCGTCGTATTATATAGGAGCTTGACACCCGAAAGGTACGTTTCTATCTCTTCCGGAGGTCTCAGATCGCCGAAACTGTCAAAGTAGTAGGCAACGTCACCATCCTTACGTACAGCAACCCAATGTGTACCAGGGTTATTTGATGTATCCAGATTCACTACTATTCTCTCATAGTATCGAGGATGTGGAGGTAGTTTATCGATCATGTAGACACCTCTAAAATGTGGAATGCGTAGACGTCGTGCATAAGAATCGATCTCGTTAGCACTCAGGGCTTTTTCCGGGATAAATATAGGCCTCGCCCCGAGTTTTTTGATCGAAGATATAATCCTCTACCCTTACGACGTCTCTTACGGCGAAGACCTTTGCCCTGAGCCAAAGATTCCATGCGCTCGTTGTGACGTGTTAATTCCGCAAGTTGTTTTGCATCCGAACGTTTCTTATTGACAGCCGTAGCAATCTGAGCAGCACCTCCAGCTAGACCACCTGCTGCACCTAGAGCTGCTAAAAGTGGTAGCAAAGGTAAGAAACCACCTCTCTTGTTGCGACGTTTACGCATGCCAGCGCCCGCTGCCAATTTACCCTTCATAAGTGTAGTCACAAGTCGAGCTGCAAGTCGTTCGCCCAAAGAAGCGTCGGCAGACTTTACACGTCTCCAAGCTTTCTCTACCAACACCTTATCGGCTAGACGACGAGATTCTGTATCAGTACTCTCTGCGTAAGCCCGATCGTGATCGAGACACGCTGAATCTAACCCGTTCACCGGTAAGTCACCTCTCTGCAAGCGTTTATGTAGTTTCGTTCCGGGACCGCAGAAACGATAACCCGGTAAATGTGCCTCAAATGGTAATGAATTAATCAAGGAATTAAGAATTCCCGAACCTTTGCGTGCACGTGTAGAGTGCATGTCTCACTATGAAATAAAAAAGGCAAAACGTGCGCTTTATAAGTATACGATTCCTATGACGATTGGCTAAATCCAGTAAAGACATAGATTGCCCTTATCACGAACGAAATAAAAGACAAAACTTATGCTTTATAAGTATTAGTCGCGATATGGAGATAGTAAAGCAAAAGTGTACGCTACCCATACAGGTGTTAGATTTCGAGGATGACATTCGCAAAGGACGACACGGTACGTTGTTTCCGAGTAACGTTAGAGCGCTCATACTTGGCAGTTCAAATGCTGGAAAAACGAACGTTTTACTCAACCTGCTTATTCACGAGAATGGGCTGAGAGTCGAAAACCTCTACATATACTCGAAATCGTTGCAACAACCTAAATATCGATATTTACTCAGGTTACTGAAAACTATACCCGATATAGGTGTATTTACGTTCGATGATTGTGATAAAGTAATTCAAACGTCGGATGCTAGAGAAAATTCGATATTCGTATTTGATGACGTGATAAATGAAAAACAGGGTAAGATAGCTTCATATTACAGTATGGGTAGACATCGTAATGTCGATGCTATATATTTAGCACAATCATATGCTAAAGTACCTAAACATTTAATTAGAGATAATGCAAATATGATTATATTCTTTAGACAGGATAATCTCAATTTAAAACATATATACGAAGATTATGTAAATACCGATATGTCCTATGATGAATTTAAGAATATGTGTAAACATATATGGGAGAGTGATGAACGATCCTTTGTTGTTATAGTCCCAGAATATCCACTGAACGAGGGACGCTACCGTCACGGTTTTGATCGCTTTATCAGAATGAATAAATAGAATAATCCATCACTTAAGCAATGAGTATCGACAGGTTCGGATCCCGAAGAATCATACCCTCTAGGGGTGTGTTCAATCGATATATCATAACTAGAGATGGATCGGGAAACTATCGATTCAAGGGAAAGCGGTTGTGCAATATTCACGACCCTGAAGAAGGTGACGATGCATCGACTAAACGTTATGTGGATACGCATACGGCTGACGTCGAGAATCGAATGCAGATCTTCAGCGAGCAGACCTCGTATCAGCGTATGGGCGAGTTTGAAGCTATGCTTAGGGATCACATACAAAAATCGCTCGACATCCAATACAACAATTTAATGGAGTACTTAAGTAAATATGCATTTAAACGTGATTCCGAAAATAATGTCATTATAGATGGTATAAGAATGAAAACGCTGTTGGACCCCCTTCACGAACACGACGTTCCTAATAAAAAATATGTAGATGATAGGATTCCAATTCACGACTCTAATGAAACTCTATCATTTCGAATGAAGAGATTGAAGGATTTAGCCGACCCGATAGATGATAGTGATGCAGTCACCATGAGTTATGTTAATCATTTCTTTATACAGAAACATAATGAATTGCAAACGGGTTTAACTGAGACTATAACAAACATTGTCGATACTATTACACGGAAACAGAATGAATTACAAAGTCAGTTAACTAGAACAATCACCTCCGCTAGCGAGACTATTACTACAGCTGTAGAAAAAGAAGTGAAAGAACTAACCGCACGACAAACGGAACTTGATAATAAACTAATCACTATAAATAATGATATTCATACTATGAAAACACGAATGAGAAATGTTGTAAACACTATGTTACAACAATTGAAAGCACAACTCATAATTTCATTGCAAACACGTCCGTTTCGAGGTCCCTCTTTAAGGTATACGTTAACATCGGGACTCGAATACTATAAAGTTCCTGGAAATGGAAGTGTACTCTCGTGTTCCATCGTATCATCGGTACATCCGCATGCTGTAAATGATACATTGTTTGCAATAAACGGAAGATTAGTTGAAAGATATCCTGTAAGAGTTGAAACTGGCGATATTCTATCGTTTACAGCGCCAGTCGGATGTGCTAAAGATGGTCATATATTAAGTATAGAACTGATAGTTTCATATAAATTAGCAGTAGCTGATTAATTATACATTCATTTCGATATGGATGCTGAAGCTATAAGACTTAAGGAATCCATTGCCCGTCACAGTAGGGCAATAAGAGAAAAGTTACGTTCTCTCAAAGGAATGAAATTCGAAACGCAACGAGTCATGTCTGAAGTTCTTCAACCTGTAACCGAACCATTGAAAGTAATAGCGAAAGCACACCAAGACAACAACGACGACGAAACTACAGATGATGCTAACGGATCTGATCTCGTGTCAAAGTATCTACACAAGGTTCGAACTGCTAGTTCGAGTGACATGGGCAATACTTACGGCATACGTTACGAGGATAATGAGTATAAATTGGGTAACAAGACAGTTGTGTTTAAATCTGATGGTGTTCAGATAGGAACAGAAACGTATGAACCCACAGCAGGCTTATATGAATTATTATTTAAACGTTTACCTCGCAAGACATCGTACACAGATGATGATTTAGACGTGTATTCGCAAATCTTACAGAATACTCAAGTTTACAGACACGGTTATTCAAGAGATGGACGTTTAAGAGCAAATCGAGGGTTCAAGTATCGTCATATCATTCGTGACCTTGTTAGTAATCGAACTGGATTTGGTTTACGTTGGAAAGAACATGTACCGCAGAGAAAATTAGATTACGTCTACTGGAACGATCCGAATGAAATAATAAACAGATTAAGATTATTAGTTGCGTCGAGGGATGCAGGTAATTTGAATCACTCACCCGAGATAGAAGAAATTATTACAGAACTTAAAACATCAAAAATTATAGCATGATAAAACGTCGCATTGCAACCGAGTTACATGCACCAGCTAGAAGACGATTTTTACGTCGTAAGATCATAAGCAAAGGAATGAACGATTTAGTACAAATAGATCTTATGGACATGTCTAATTATGCAAGAGACAATAGGAATTATAAGTATATTCTTCTTGCATGCAATTTTTATTCCAAGATGGCTTATGCACGACCATTACGTGATAAAAGTGGTATTAACGTTTCGACTGCTATGGAGGAGATATTGAATGAAATGGAATCGTTTCCGAAGAATGTTCAATCTGATAATGGAAGGGAGTTTTACAATAAACATTTCCGCGAACTAATGAATCGTAATAATATTAATCATTACAGTACATTCACTCACGTTAAGGCTGCTGCAGTGGAACGTTTAATAAGAACGATCAAACTGATTTTGCATAAGGAATTTATTGTTCAAGGCTCATATCAATGGATAAACATACTACCTAGAATTATTCATACCTACAATAATACTTACCATCGAACGATTCGTATGAAGCCTGTAGAAGTTCGTGATAATTCTCTCCTGCTCAGCGTCTACAAATATGATAGAAGTCTGCGTGAGAAGCGAAGATCTAGGCTTCATCGTGTTGGTGACTACGTGAGGATTTCTAAGCATAAAGGTGTTATGGAGAAAGGTTATCTACCAAATTGGAGTGTTGAAGTCTTTAGGATACGTACAGTGCAAAGGACACATCCATTGACCTATCTCATCGAGGATCTGGAGGGTAAACTGATTGAAGGAGCATTCTACGGTTATGAATTACAGAAAACTCAATATCCAGACACGTATTTAGTTGAAAGGATCATCAGACGTCGTGGTGATAGGATTCTGGTGAAATGGTTAGGATTTCCTACCCGTGAATGGATTAATGAGGTGGACATTGTATAAATAAAAAAACACACAACTCAATAAAGAAATATAATTTTAATGATATATTGTGTTTGATTTTTTTTTTTTGTTCACATTGATTCCTGACATCTTCTGTAACTGCTAATTCACATCTCCTTAACTTAAACATGATAATAACATTTTTATACTTTTTTAAAAATCTTCTGTAACTGCTAATTCACATCTCCTTAACTCAAACATGATAATAACATTTTTATACTTTAAAAAAAAAAATCATACATGATTATAGTTGAATTAACATTTAATTGTAGAGATTTTAACATAACGTACATGCTAGTTCACATTGAGTATATATAAATTCACCTACCCTTAACGTAAACATGATAATTACAATTTGAAGTAATTAGTAATATACGTTAAACAAACATCATACATGATTATAGCTGAAATAAGAGCCTTTGTACATGCTAGTTCACATTGATATATATAAATCTCCCCTCACCCCTTAACGGAGACATGATAATAACATTTTGATATAATTAGTAAATATATTTTAATAAAAAATCATACATGATTATAGTTGAATTAACATTTCATTGATTTCTGCTATCTAACATTTCAAAACGACATGAATAGGAAAAAATATTCCTTCACCCCTAACATAAACATAAAAAAAGCAACATGTTATCTTTCAAATGAAGTAAATATGTTATTATCATGTAATTAGTAACACACTTTACAAATATACTTGAAACTCAATTATTTCGTTTTTTGAAATACAGTAATATGTTATTATCATGTGCCTAGTAATACCTTTTAACTCAGTTGTAACACACTTTACAATTATACTTGAAACTCAATTATTTTATTTTTTGAAATACAGTAATATGTTATTATCGTGGCCTAGTAATACCTTTTAACTCAGTTGAATCTATGCTTTATTGAGAAAAGAAAAAGAAATTTACACTTGACAATTTTCTATAGCATAATGTCCCCATGCTAATGTTGAAAATGAATTATTGGGAATGTATCGTTTTGTATCGATACCACTTAAAGCTATCTTATTAGATTCAATAGTATGAACATCATGTTTATAACTTCTGAAACATGTCTGCATGCTTCGATGTATAGTGTCAGGATGTGTAATACATGAGAGATATTGTTCAAAGGTTATGAATCTCATCGAATCTTTTGTTACACCTTTTGATTTTTTAATCACTTCAGTATCATATCGATAACTATATAATTTCGATTTCAGCCCTACATATTCAGTCATCACTCTACCGGCTAGCTCATCCTTGAATAATCCTGAAATTTTCTTATTTGCTAACGGAATACCATACACATTATCCATTGGATAATTCGATGTATCGAATAAATGTATATTGGTTTTAATAAATTCATATATATCGCAGCTAGATTCAAAGAGAAAAGCATCCGTGTCCGTATAGATTAAAGTTACATCTTTCAATTTTTTCTTCAGAATTTCATAATAAAAATCATACATTTTATGTTTGGATAGATCCAGGATTGCTTGTCCTATGTATATTGGCTTATTCATCAATATTTCATCTCTGACCAATTCTATACCTATTAAATTTTCATCAAAAATCACGTACCTTATACATGTCTGTCGAGCTAACAATTTACGCGCTCGTTTCCAGCTGGTAGCTAAATGAAATGAATTATAACGTTTTACATTCTCTATAAATTTTCCATAAACACAATTATTCATTAACTTCCATAGATTTTGACCAAATTTCGTCTTATCTTCAATACGTTTACGAACGTTGAGTTCAATGTAAGGATTTATCCAGTTAGATTGTTTGTAACCTATTACTCCATGTATACGCGATGGAATCAAACCAAGTTTAACACATTGTTGAAAATTGAGATAATGTAATACTATTTATTTTTATCATTCAATGTTGTTAGCAATTTTGTATACTTATCACCTGGCGCGATTTCATTCAAAGGGCATAATGGCAAATCATTTTGTATATCATGAAGTTCCTGTGGATATTTAAAGTCTACTTCCAACACATATCCCACGTCAGAATCACTTGTAATAGACATAAAATCTATTGATTTAATTTCAGCATCAGTTAGCCACCTTATATCAGTGTATGGTAAGCTATTATTTTCCATTGTATAACTATATAGAGAATTGCAGTCAACGTACATTAAATAATTAGTTGGTTGAGTGTTATCATAGCTAGTCATGTATCTGTTATTCGCCTTTGCATACCGTTTGGACACAGTGCAAATTCCACCTCGTATTCCTTTTTCGAAGAAATCTAGCATAGTCTTATCTGTTAATAATGAAATCTGTACACCAGTCGTTCTTAACATTGCATCATAGGCTAACCCGGGAAGTGTGTAATACTGACACGGGCCGGGTCCGTACAAACCGATACTTAATTCACGGAAGCGTTCAAACACGTCCGTTAGTATTAATGTATCGCACTTAAGATATATATTTAAATATTCACCCAGATTTTTAACATTGAATTCATTCCATACCGTTCTAGCATGACTATAATCCTCATCGCTTACATGATCAAACTGATGTTTGGATGGTAGACTATTCTCGTATAATTTTTCTATAGAATCCACATACGTGTACGGGAAGACACCTTTACGTTTCATCAGTTGTCTATGCAAAGGATTCGTGTACATATTATTGGTATAATGAAAATCATCTGCTTCTAACTTATCCGAAAGGTTACTAAGTTTTGAATCCAAAAAACGATAGCTATCCAGAAATCTTAGATATATACTCATTCCATTCGAATTTGTATATCTTTTGCTAAAGGATAAGTAATTTTCAGAAGTTTGTGCAATACAGTTGATAGGTTCCGTATCGTAACCTAGTTTCTTTACTATGAAATGAGCATCGTATTTTGACAAGCAATGAAAGAATATTGGTATGAATCCTGGCATTTTCCTATTTAAATTGCAGTGCTTATGAGCTGGGCCAACGTAACTTCCAGTCAAATGACAATGATCACGAACCTTTATACACGAGTTAAGAAATTCACGTTTGCATATGTGACATCGTGTTGCATTTTGATATTCTAGCTCATCCACATCTCTCATACTTATTTCAATTTTATTAGCATATATATTAATGACCTGATTTGCAATTAACGTTAATTCTTTAAGAAAATTTTCAATTGCATATGGACCTTCAAATGATTTGAAACGTGTTAAATTTTTATCATAACTACAGACCAAATGTAATGCAATTGCATACGCTTCATGTTTATGAATGCTACGTGTCCAGCTTTTACTCGATACATCTTGACACGAATCTACCTTACGTAAGATACATTCTATGTCTGCATAAACCACGAATGGAACTTTTAGACATTTCGAATATGCGTTAAATTCAACGAGATCAGTTTTACCAGCCTCGGGCATTCTGATAATTTGATTCATCATACACCTCTTTTTATGGCTATTTAAACGTGATTCTGATGTGAAATACAAGTTACAATTGTTACATAACCATTTTCGCCCATTATGTTTAGTTAGCTGCTTTCCTAGCAAACGTGACAAGTCTGTTATCAGACAATAATGTCTTTTATACATTAAAAGATTAACATGATGTGATTTTATCTCTCTTGGTTGATATAAGAGAATAATCGATTTATTTTCAACACCGTATATCGTTATTGAAATATTTGAATTTTGATTCTCGAATTTTTCTACATCTTTCAATGATACGGGGAATGTTATATTCTCAAAGTTAAATTCGTTACGAAAATCATATCTTTTATAGGAGGTGGGTCGATTCTTGTTACGTTCTACTGGGTATTTGGATGCTAACAGACAGTATGCAAAGCAATATTTATCAGTATTACGAATGTTAATAACAGCTCTCTTCGATTTTATAAAGTCGGGTAATTCAGTATACATCCCTGCATTCAATGAATCGTATTGTGTCACATATATTGTTAATTTCTCAATACTGTATAAAGCTTTTGAACTGGTACGCGATTCAAAATTATCCATATGATCTAGTATAGGTTGTACAATCTTCTCTTCATACCATATAGATTTATCTGTAGATTGCAATATCACCTCAAGTTTACTGTTAAAGTTAAATGTATGAATATTATCGCTCTCTTGTGATATTATGACATATTGACAGGATAAACAGGATCCTATCTTAAGACCTGATTTATACATGTTTAAGCCCTTATCAATTTCATTCAAAATTAAAGGTTTGCATTCTGCTAAGAATATAACGGGGTCAAGTATATTAACACAGTTGTGAATTTCGTAGGTGGTTAATCGTTTTTTGAAAGCAGACTCACTGTGAATACATCGTAATCGTTCAGCCTGGGTCACGTTCGAACAGGTTTCATCTTGCTGAATCGAGGGTTGTCCAGTGGCAGTATCGGAGCATCTTGTCGTCGTTTCTGAAAAAAGCAATTACAACATTCGATTAACTTTACATACGGGAACATTGATTTACATGTATGTAAGGTGGTAACAGAAATAACATACATGTTAATAACTTTTACATGTATGAATCTCAATTTTACGTAAACTCTATACTTTACGTAGAACGTAACATGCATGTAACTTTTACATATGAAAATAGTTACATAATGATTATGTATTTTACAATTATTGCTATCATCACGTAACTACAATATTCAGATAGTATGTAACTGTTTTACGTAATGCTCTCTCCCTTACATAAATGATAAAAACACACAACGTAAACCATATAGATGTAAAATACCGTAACTGAACTACGATATTCACATGTACGTTTTACACATATAAATTAACGTTCTTTTTTCACCTACAACGTTACTTTTACGTGTAACAAACAAACGTAACTAACATGCATGTGAAATAACGTAACTGATCTACGATATTCACATGTACGTAATTATTACACATGAAAATTAACCCTACAACGTTCACTCTCAATTACTAATACTACATGACGTGCGATAATTAACACTTTAAGTTCTAATACAACATGTACGTACATGCAAGTAACTACATTCAATTACTAATACTACATGACGTGCGATAATTAACACTTTAAGTTCTAATACAACATGTACGATTTCACATTTACATGCAAGTAACTACATTATCACTTTTTTTTATGAAATTTTATTCAATAATTGTACTCACCTTTTGACGACATTACGGGCTGCTTAAAAAAGACAATTTATGTCGTTTGAAACCACTTTCTAGTGTTTCCTCGCCATGGTATTGGAGTATGCAGTCACCACGATTTAGTAGATCTTTCTGCGCTGCGGTCATATGTTTGAATCTCTCCGGGAGGAAGACTTGGAAATCTGATGTTTCGACGACGACCCGTTCACCATATCTGGTCTTCACGGTTTTGACGGATCGAATGATGTGTTGAACGGACTGATCTAATTCACGTAGTTTCTTTGTGGGAAGATGTGTTCCACCTTCAGCTAGTTGATTTAGCTGTAGCATCTCATGATCTGAAATATACATATAAGCACACACGAATCAGTATTACTTAAACATTCTTCGTAAACAGAGATAAAAAATGACTTACAATATACAACTTTTCTATCTTACCTGTAGGATCCATATTTCCAGAGAATCGACTGCCTCCTCACTCATCCGTGCCGCGGTATTTATTAACAGATGCTCCGCCCCCCCTCCGTCCGGGAGAGGTGTTACTGTCTACATATTACGCTATGTGTTTAAAGTAGTTGTGACTACGTTATAAGTTCGAAGGTAATACTAGTAACTTTATTATCATAGTTTAAACTTTATATAGATTCATCATTTTTTACACCCCCTCCAACCGTATCTCTCCTTCCCAAACACCATGTTGCGTGCGCACACTAACTGTGATTCGTTCCCTACATCTTGGAGGGGGGGATATAATTACACATTTCTTTACACACACATACTTGTACAAAATATATTTTTCTGAACATTTGATTTTTTTACATTTGGTATACTAACACATTCATAGTATTGTTTCATCATTCATACAAATATATAGATTCATTCGTTTAATTTTAAAATATATTCTTTTTTTTTCCTAACGTTATTTGACAAAGTTAGACTTCGCTACAGCAATAAGAATGTTTTGACCACCCCTGTCACCAGTCTGGAGAGATTAACTCTTTTTTTCTCTGACCCACATACCAAAAGGGATGACGTTCAGTGGAGTATTCGTAATACTTAGGGGAGATTTTCTAGACAATTTTTTATATGGAGGGTGATATCTTACCATGGGTAGTTAGGATATCTACACTATAGATCCCTAGTTGCGTATATATATTATCATATTGATTGATCAGTTTTGTATTACTCATATATACTTAAAGATGAGATACTTTTCTCTCGTTATCTTAATCATTTTTAAATAGATGGTTAGTGCTTTTATTTTATTTTCGATGTTATGTTCCACTTTTATCATGCTTAGAGGGAATATTCTTTTTAAGTTATCGTGCTTAGAGGGTGCGTTCCTTTATCATGAAACCCCTTTCAAACAGCTTTACATTTGCATTCTTATACTTTTCTCTCAATATTTTTTATCATTCTTAAAGAGATGGGTAGTGCTTTTATTTTTATTTGCATTTGCTATGTACCACTTTTATCATGCTTAGAGGGGACATTTCTTTGTCATGCGACCCTCTCACATAGATTTACATTTCCATTCTTATACTTCATCAATGTGGAATAGATTTATATTTTCTCGTACCTCGATGTGGGAATGGAATTTAACCTTTTCTTAACCTTTACATCGCTCTTGGATACAATAGCTCAAGGAGAGATTCTGCATAGGGAACACCCCTTACCAGAATGTCTTATTACATTTATTTTCATAAATCTCTCCCAGTAAACATACCTAATCAGTCTCTCGATATTCTTTTATCTAAAGATTAACGATACTACATCATATATCATACACTAAACGTAATAGATATCAAACCCTACACTCGATATTCATACATGAGAGTTCAAGCACAGACATCGAAGCACTGAACGTAATAGATATCAAACCCTAGACTCGATATTCATACATGAGAGTTCAAGCACAGTCATCGAAGAATTACTATCAATACATTTAATTCAAACATCCCCGGAACCCCCGTTACCCACCCCGCCCCATCACAATATCGAACCCTAGACTTCGATATTCATACATGAGAGTTCAAGCACACACACACATCGAAAAGAATTCACATTTAATTCAAACATCCCCGGAACCCCCCCCCCCGTTACCCATCCCACCCATCACACATTACACATCACACACACACACAATCATCATCATCATCATCATCATCCCAACCCTCAAAAACATCTCACTGCACAGGGGAGAACGGCACTACGCCAACACTCCCCTTCTTTTACAACTCGATTTTCATATAGGAGAGTTCTAAATCAATGAGCATTCTACATCACTCATATATTAACACAGAGGAGAGTTCAACATCTTATCTACACTGTGCTGATTCTCTCAATTCTATACTACTTATGGGTATCTTCAAGTCATTTGTGGAGCAGCTGGATGATATCAAATTTAAAGAAGGTAGTTTCCAGCAAGATGGAGCAACGTGCCATACATCTAATGACACCATGGAACTTGTAACCAGCTTCTTTGATAATCGAATAATCTCAAAAGTTCTGTGACAGCATAAAATATTCTGACCTAACTTCGCCGGATCTTTTCTTGTGCGAGTATCTAAACATAGAGTGTACAAGAACAGGTCACGGACAATTGATGTTCTCAAGGAATCCATTCAAACCGAAATAAGTAACATTGGCGAGGATGCTCTCAGAAAACTTCAGAGAATATGGTGAGACGAGTGCAAACTTGTGTAGATGCTGGTGGAGGACACTTCTAACATTTTCTCTGAGATGTAAATAGTGCAATGTGATCTCTCAATTGTGTGTTATATTCTCCCAAAGTTGCACGTGTGCGCTATTATTGGTTCAAAAGTTATGACCTATTGAATTGGTTCAGGTTTATATGGATCGCTCTGTATTATTGTTTCCTGATGTCCTGTTAGTCTAGGCACTTTAAGAAAAAACCACCTCAAAATTCTTTCTTGGAATTTAAAGGATTTTAAATACCTGGTGCAACCATAGGAAGGTTCCTAGAACTCAAGTAATTGGTCTTAAACATTTATATTTCCTTAATATGATATTGAATTTTCAAGCATTTTTTATTGTTCTACATATAAATACTCTCCTAATTGTTTCACTTTGTAATTATGGTTACATAATTTTCAAAACTTGCTCGTTGACCTATGGTAAATCTACATGGCAAAGGAATATTTTGTATGTAATTTAAAAATAGGATGAAAAATTACTGAGAAATATAAAGCGAAGTACTGTAATATAATTTGTTTTGTGCACACAAATATTCTAAAATAACATAGAAGGAAACTGGATTATTTAGAAGAGTTGTAATCTTTAATATTCTCTTTTTCTTCATGTGTGGTAAAAATTTGGCTTTCTGTTGATTTGAAGCTGCAGCTTTGGGGTTTATAGGCCAGCGTCTAACCACTAAGTCATCTATATATCACCCCTCCTCCATTTTTGTTTTTAATTTTCTTCCTCCAGAGTTAAGTCATGTCGGACAGTAAATTAAATGGGTGAAAGGATACTCAAATAAACTCAAGGACCATAGAGTTACCTTATCTTTTAAGATAGGTGAAAACGCTGGAAAAAAGCTCATCCAGATAAGTCACATTAACCGAGATTGCCTGCCTCGGTAGAGTAGATGGTAGCGTGTCTCTCTCACGTTCAAAAGGTCCCGAATTCGAATCTCGGTCAGGGTGAGTTACCTGGATAAGGTTTTTTTTCTGTCGTTTTCCCTTATCCTGAAAGACGAATGTCAGGTAGCTCTAAGCTCCATGGATCCCGGACCCATTTGAACATCATTTCACCCATTTCATTCATCGTCCGACATGACTTAACCCTGGAGGACGTAAATGACAAAAATTAAATAAATAATAACTAACCGAGGTTCAAAATCAGGTCCTCTTGAACGTGAGTACACACGCCACCTTCTACGCTACAGAGGTGGGCCTTTTCTCCAATACATTAGCTATAAGGTTAGTTAAACTTAATACAACAATGAATAAACCTTTTCCCATAATGTTTTATTTTCAAAACTTCCCCCCGGTGTTATGTAGTTTATATATTTGACCGTGAAATAATGAGTTGGATGTGTAAATTCCTTAGTGCTAGAAACAAGCGAGCAACGATCTGTATGTGAACAGTGCTGCAGTACGGCTGTAGGCAGGTCAACATCTTCCACCTGTAGCACGAGACGAATGTGGTAATTGGATATAATTGTTGTTATTACCTACATGTGAGTCTGGGAGCAATTGCTGATGATTACAGATATAGCTTATGATTGGGCTTGACGAAGGGTTGAAATAACTAAGTATTTATCAGAAATTACGTTTTTATTACTTTCTTTCCACCGAAATATTCCATATAAAGATGTTGCCAGGAACTAGAAGCCTCATGAATTAAAAAAATAAATAAAAATATTTTTAGGCTAAAATGCCTGTGTTTGCGACTCAGTAAATAACATACCTCAAAGACGAAGTTATAAATAAGCACTAAATTAATTAGAGCCAACTGAAAAATTCAATGCCACGGCCGGAATTTGAACCACGGATCTCCTGGTTTCCGTCCAGTCGCTCTAATGACCAACATGCCGACGTGTTCAGAACCTCTAGAGCTTAGAGTTACCCGACATTCTTGCAAAACGAGGGAGAAAGGCTATGAAAACCTTATCGAGAAAAACTCCAGATTGGAAAAGTGTGTAGTGTTTAACGCCCGCATTTACTACATACGGCACCCAGGCGATGACACTGATGATACATGAGATGAAGATGGAGCACCGGTGGAATGAGATGGCGGGGGAAACCGGAGGTCCCGAAGAAAAAACCCGACCCAGCCCCGTGTTTTCCACAGCAATTCTCACTTTGCGGTCGCCTGGGATCGAAGACGGGCTGCCTTGGTGAGAGCCAAGCGGTCTAACCATTGATCCACCATTTTTGAACTCGGCACCTCTTGAACCTATGGCAGATATCCATAGCAGTAAAAGTAACATATACTTTAGATAACATATACAAAATTATTTGTGTATTCTTTCAACTCACGCCAAAAATAATTGAATAGTGATACATAGATAATTAGTAAATATTTCTAAAATAAATCAAAAGGGAAGTCATAGTCGCTACATGGGTTAGTGCCACTTTATACTCCGTGGCCTAGAGTCGCATTTCGCGCCAATATGCATTTAAATTACTGCTTAGAAGATTGTGCGCGGTACACGCACACCGTAAGGTGAACCCTGTAGCTTCGGACCTCCCCGATAGGTTATACTTCAACCGTTCGTATATATGTTACACGGTGTGCGGAATGTATCCGTGAGAGTTTCCGATGTTCAAGTATTACAAATTAATGCTTATGTAATTTTATATAAGTATTGCACTGTTCAATTACAATAACAATTTAAAAGCGTTTGGTAAGTTAATATTGCTGGCTTATAAAACGAAGTGAAAACCCAAATTTTTCAGGAAAATAGTGTCTGGTGACAGTATATCTTTGTTTGTGAATGTTTCGTAACCTCTGTTTACTCTAGAGTTTAAAGCAGCATTATTCAGTTACTATTTTATGAAAAAAGTGTATCAGATGGATCAATGAGACGCGATCCACCTTCGCCCCCCCTTTACTACTGCTAGAATAATCCAACAGAGTTAATGTGGGCTTAAATTATGTTGCAAACAGAAATAATGTTTTTAAACTGACTGACGTTCAACGACTTATTCACGAGGAAATTGACAAGGAGCACAACAATACTGGGAAAACTGCGTGAGACAGCAGATAAACTACAAGAAGACGACTTTTGGAAAGAAATAGCACGTAACCAGATTTTGGAACATATCATCGTAAATTTGCAGTACTCAGACGATGAAGACAATGACAATGACGAATTATCTCTTAACGTAAGTAATATTCACAGCTATACGGATGCACCGCTGGTACTTATTTATTTATTTATTTATTTATTTATTTATTTATTTATTTATTTATTTATTTATTTATTTATTTATTTATTTATTTATTTATTTATTTATTTATTTATTTATTTATTTATTTATTAATTAATTTATTTATTTATTTATTTATTTATTTATTTATTTATTTATTTATTTATTTATTTATTTATTTATTTATTTATTTATTTATTTATTTATTTATTTATTTATTTATTTATTTATTTATTTATTTATTTATTTATTTATTTATTTATTTATTTATTTATTTATTTATTTATTTATTTATTTATTTATTTATTTATTTATTTATTTATTTATTTATTTATTTATTTATTTATTTATTTATTTATTTATTTATTTATTTATTTATTTATTTATTTATTTATTTATTTATTTATTTATTTATTTATTTATTTATTTATTTATTTATTTATTTATTTATTTATTTATTTATTTATTTATTTATTTATTTATTTATTTATTTATTTATTTATTTATTTATTTATTTATTTATTTATTTATTTATTTATTTATTTATTTATTTATTTATTTATTTATTTATTTATTTATTTATTTTTTATTTATTTGTTTGTTTATTTGTTTATTTAATTATTTATTTTTTATATTATGCTGCACTGAAAATCCAGTATTTTCGTGTAGAATACCGGGCAATTTATTTTATGTTCGTTTCGTAGGTGATACATTCTCTATATTGTTAATTTTTGCAGAAACCTTCTCGACTGCTTTTAGAATATTTTTCAAGCTGTTTTGATGGCTGTTGATAGTACCCAAAACTTCTGATTTATAAAATGGTGATTGTCCAATAATTGTTGTGAAAGTAATGCTATTAATACAATATGTCAAACACCTTGCACTCCCTGGAAGACAGATCTACCTGCTTGGCGAGCAGTAATTGTAATGAAACTAAAGCTACGCGTTGCGAACCGGACTATCCCTGCGTGTTGTCCCCGGGACTTACGTCAGCAGTTATATACTGCGAGAATCGTAAATTTCATATCCCTTTAAAGGTGTACTGGCTCCGATGTCAGATTATTAAATACAATTCAAACTTTGATGAACTTCAGATTAGCAACTTACAAAATGATATTCGCGTATGCAGTGGAGGAATTTTGTTAAAAGCGAAATAATTCTACTAATCCAGACCTATTTCTGTGACTAGGTTCTGAAATATGATATGATATATAATTTCAATATTCCAAAAGTTTGCAAGTTACAGCTTTAGGCTACATTTATTTGTCTTTACCGTGTTGCTACCTTGGCTGACATGACACCCTGGTCTTCCTAACCTCCATACTTCCCTGATTACTTGATTAGTCCCCTTCTTTCCCCTCCTCTTCCTTTCTTACATCTTTTACATTTCTAGCCCGTTTTTATTTTACTTTCTGCAAGAACTCACCAATATTTCTTACCTTCTTTTCCTCTCTGCCCGTTAACATTCATATACCTACTATCCTCTTCTCTACTTTCACCCAGTTTTCTTCCCAAACCCTTTTTCTCCATATTGCAACCTCCTCGTATTCTGTTACCCAGTGTTCTATGCCTTCTTTTCCCCCACAAAATTCTCAAATTCCCCTTTCCCTACCTCTTATACCTCTTAGAAATATTGTTCTTCTTCTCATCCAAGCTAACCCTTCTCTCTCTTGCCTATTGCAGTAATCTACATATGCTTCTCGTCCCCAATTTCGTTTTAATTGCCTTAAAATTGTAATGATTTCATATTTTCTAGACTTCTCCATATTTCCTGTCTTTCTATATCTTCTAATCTGCATTTTACTAATTTACCTACATCGCATGCATTCCTTGCCTCTAATCTCCATATATCTCCCATTCCTATTTTTTCCATAATTCGTCCTAACTCTGCCCACCAACTATTTGAGAGCTCTAATCTTTTTTGCTGTCTAATGCATAATTTCATAATTTCCCCTTCTTCTTTAACCAAACACCTATACCAATTTTTATTCTTTCCATTATTCCATTTCTTTCTGTCTTTCCTAATTCTGCTAAAGTTGCTTCCCCGGTTCTGATCTTGGTAAGCCCAGTATCTCTTTACAGAACCTTTTGTAGTTTTGGTCCACCGGTCCTGAAATATACTAAATTCCAGTAGGTAAATGATTTCTAATCCTAATATCAAACGATTACATAATTTTATTGCTAGAATGACATCTATTATTGAAGACACTATATTTTCCTGGCAAAGCTTATGTTACTGTAAACCGCTTCTTAATATAAAAAGGCCTTTTTTCGTCCTAACTGCAAAGTCCAGAACAGCGACATACTGAAAACAAATAAAATGTATTTAGATTGATAATGGTAGGATATTTAAGAAATGCGATTATCATCTAGACAGTTTCTAAATTTTGATAAATTGTTTTCATCTTCTTCGTCTTCATTTTTTTCCAAAGTACTCCTGCTTATAAGCTGTGTCTGAGGGTGATACACAGCTGCCTCAAACGACCTAAACAATAGATCCGGCTATCGAACCGCAAGCGGATAACGTGGAGTCCGTGACCATGCTTGTATCACAACACTACAACTTTTTTTATTGCAAACGCTACGCTTGAGGGTCTCCTAACACCTACATTTACTAAAGCCGCTTGCCTTAACGCCTCTCGATAGCCGTGATCGTCTAGTGGTTAGGACATTGCGTTGTGGCCGCAATAACCCAGGTTCGAATCCTGGTCACGGCAGTGTTAAAAACACTGTAACGGTAGAGGTTATTTTTTCCAACAGTCAACGCTTCAGACTTTCAAGTTATGAATATAGAGGTGCTTTTGTGAAGGAAGTGCCGAAGAAATAAGATTTTATATATGCAAATTGAAAAAAAGGTTATAACGTGAGGTTACTCTCTGACTACCAGAAGGCGAGATCGTCTGACGTTCGAGAGGAGCTTTCAGTGGGTGATGTGTGCAATTAGAGAACAGGTTCACTACGAATTGTATGCAGGCAAATCACCATGTCAGATACAATACCTGTATAGAACTGCTGTGATACGTATTTCTCATTTAGCTGACGACACTGTATATCGTAAACATGATGGGGGGCGCTAGAAAATGTTTACGTAGAACATTTCTCTAGTTCATCTTCTACTGGTCAGACAGTAGACCATTCTTACCTCTTGTTTAATGCATATTTTTAAAAACTGTTAAATGAGTTTCTTATACTGGAGTATATAAGTGGAACATAGACAAATGTAAACTGGTAAGTTAAGACTGTGCAGACATTAAGCCGAAACATAATTTCCTATATCCATTTCTTTTATAATGAAATCTTTCGTAAACAAATGAACAACATTCATCGAAATTTTCCTACATACATTTGGATATAGTTTATGTTTCTAGTTTTTCATATGCGCAGCTGTATATATTAGGAACGTCCAGAAAGTAAGTTCTGTTTGGTAATAAAATTAAATTGTGTATAGATACAGAAAAATTATTTATTGTACAAAATTCTATAACTCTTAAACTAGTTTTCCACATAACTGCCGAAATATTTCAGGCATTTGTCATAGCGAGGCACAAATTTGTGTATACTTTCTTCATAGAAGTTTGCCGCCTGTGTCTTCAACCAGTTGGAAACATTTTCTTTCAGCTCTTCGTCACCGTTGAAGTGTTGACCGCCAAGGAAAGATTTGAGATGAAAAAAACAGATGAAAGTCGCTGGGAGTAAGGTTAGGGCTGTACAGGGGATGGTCAAACACGTCCCACCAAATCGCCATAGGATGTTTTTCGTCGCATTTGCAGTGTGTGGTCGTGCGTTGTCGTGAAGAAACACAACACCTTTTGACAGCATTCCTCGGCGCTTATTCTGTATTGCGTGGCGCAATTTCCTAAGAGTCACACAATAAACATCTGCTTTTATTGTTTGACCACGAGGTAAGAAATCAATGAGCAAGATGCCTTTCCTGTCCCAGAACACTTCCCGTAGGGGAGGGGATTCGTCCCTCTCAGTTGCCATGGTGCGGGCGCTGCGGACCCTTAGCAGTCGTGGTACCTCTGACGTTACTAGAGGAAACTTAGGCTGGACATTCGAGCCCCTACCTCTGGGAGTTGTTCGGATTGGGTTGGTCTCGAGGGGGCAGAGTGTTCCCGATATCCACGGGGAATTGGGTACCTCCGTCCAGGCTACGGCCGCCCGGAGGGGGTAGAGTGTTGCCTCATAATTCCCGGGTACTAGCCTGCAGAGCTAGTAGCTGGTGTGCTAGATCACCGGCGGCCATGCCAGGGTTATTTGGTAGCCGGGCGAGTAAGTGGTGTATCCACTTCCGTCCCGTCTACCGTGTGCAGCGGGGTCCAGGACTGTTGGGAGTAGATCCTCGCACTTATTATTGTCCCAGAACACTGTGCACATCATTTTTCATTTTTCATTTGTTTGCTGGGGATGAGGTGTGCCTCCATTTCATTGATTGATACTTACTTTCAGGGGTGTCGTAAGAAACCCAAGTTTCATCTCCTGTGACTATCTCAGTCAGAAATTCTTCGGCGCCTTCATCATAACGGGTCAAAAACTGAAGTGCACTACCCATCCGTTTTGTTTTGAGTTCTCAATAAGAATCTTTGGCACCTAACGTAAGCAAAGTTTATGAAATTTCAGTTTTTCGGTAAAAATTCCATAAACTACTGATCGTGAGACTTGGGGAAATTCCATAGCGAGAGCACTAATTGTAAAGTTGCGGTTTTCCTGGATCTTGCATCAATCGCGTGAACCAGTTCTTCTGTAGCCAAAGATGGGCGCCCACTTCGTTCTTCATCGTGCACTTCACTACGCCGTTCATTGAACTGTCGGAACCATATTCTCATCATTGTATCACTCATCGCATTTTGTCCGTAAACATCGCAAATTTTCCGATAAATTTCAATTGGTTTCACTTTCCTAGCAGTCAGAAAACGAATCACAGATCTGATTTCACAAGCGGCGGGATTTTCAATCAACACCGACATTGTAAACAAGCACAACAAAGCGTACGTGGCTGGCAGCGATCTCACAATGGCGCACGTTTCTTCTCCTTGATACAGAGCGTCTACTGCGCATGGGCAGAACTGCGATCGCAGCGTTGCAGCGGAGATAAATTGAAACAGAACGAACTTTCTGGACGCCTCTTGTATATTAAAATAGAAGCGATTATGCTTATTAATTTTGGCTTAGCTGTATTATATTACAAATTTAGCTTTTTCACTGTATTAAATATTCCTGAGCATTGATTTGAAAGCTTCACAACTGATTCGACATGATACTAGTTACGCTATGTTGATACTAGGGTTATTGATAGAGTTGTACTTAAATGTGTAATGTAATGAGCTTGAGTTACACACATTAGCCGGACAACATGATATTTTTTCACTGGATAAATTATTTGGAGTTTAACGTTAAGAAAAAGCAAATAGTTATGGCAGTATGACACAAGTAACAATACATATAACGATAACAAATATAGTGAGATCCATATAAAGCTGAACTATTTCAATGGGCCATAATTTCCTTTTGAAAGCTAGTAAAGTGTAGAAATTTGTTTTAATGAACTCAGTGGCTATGTCAGAATTGACAACACTGACAATTGTTGACAGCTGACAGTCTTAAATGTGCCATTTTCTTTGATACGACTGTAGACACTGAAGTTTATATGGGTATCTTCAAGTCATTTGTAGAGCAGCTGGGTGATATCAAATTTAAAGGAGGTAGTTTCCAGCAAGATGGAGAAACGTGCCATACATCTAATGACGCCATGGAATTTGTAACCAGCTTTTTGATAATCGAATAATCTCAAAAGGTCTGTGACGGCCCAAATACCCTGACCTAATTTCACCGGATCTTTTCTTGTGGGAGTATCTAAACATAGTGTACAAGAATAGGCCACGGACAATTGATGTTCTCAAGGAATCCATTCAAACCGAAATAAGTAACATTGGTGAGGATGCTCTCCGAAAACTTCAGAGAATATGGTGAGACGAGTGCAGACTTGTGTAGATGCTGGTGGAAGACACTTCCAACATTTTCTCTGAGATGTAAGTAGTGTAATGTGATCTCCCAATTGTGTATTATATTCTCCCAAAGTTGCACGTGTGCGCTATTATTGGTTCAAAAGTTATGACCTATTGAATTGGTTCAGGTTTATATGGATCGCACTGTATTATTGTTTCCTGAGGTCCTGTTAGTCTTAGCACTTTAAGAAAAAATTACCTCAAAATTCCTTCTGGAATTTAAAGGATTTTAAATACCTGGTGCAACCATAGGAAGGTTCCTAGAACTCAAGTAATTGGTCTTAAACATTTATATTTCCTTAATATGCTATTGAATTTTCAAGAATTTTTTATTGTTCTACATATAAATACTCTCCTAATTGTTTCACTTTGTAATTATGGTTACATAATTTTCAAAACTTGCTCGTTGACCTATGGAAAATCTACATGGCAAGGGAATATTTTGTATGTAATTTAAAAATAGGATGAAAAATTACTGAGAAATATAGAGCGAAGTATTGTAGTATAAACTGTTTTGTGCACAAAAATATTCTAAAATAACATAGAAGGAAACTGGATTATTTAGAAGAGTTGTAATTTTTAATATTCTCTCTTTCTTCATGTGTGGTAAAAATGTGGCTTTCTGTTGATTTGAAGCTGCAGCTTTGGGGTTTATAGGCCAGCGCCTAACCACTAAGTCATCTATATATCACCCCTCCTACATTTTTGTTTTTAATTTTCTTCCTCCAGGCTTAAGTCATGTCGGACAGTAAATTAAATGGGTGAAAGGATACTCAATAAACCCAAGGACCATAGAGTTACCTTATCTTTTAGGATAAGTGAAAACCCTGGAAAAAAGCTCATCCAGATAAGTCACCCTAACCGAGATTGCCCGCCTCGGTAGAGTAGATGGTAGCGTGTCTCTCTCACGTTCAAGGTCCCGAATTCGAAACTCGGTCAGGGTGAGTTACCTGGATAAGGCTTTTTTCTGTGGTTTTCCCTTATCCTGAAATACGAATGTCAGGTAGCTCTAAGCTCCATGGATCCCGGACCCATTTGAACATCATTTACCCCATTTCAATCATCGTCCGACATGACTTAGCCCTGGAGGACGTAAATGACAAAAATTAAATAAATAATAACTAACCGAGCTTCAAAATCAGGTCCTCTTGAACGTGAGTACACACGCTACCTTCTACGCTACAGAGGTGGGCCTTTTCTCCAATACATTAGCTATAAGGTTAGTTAAACTTAATACAGCAATGAATAAACCTTTTCCCATAATGATTTATTTTCAAAACTTCCCACCGGTGTTATGTAGTTTATATATTTTACCGTGAAATAATGTGTAAATTCGTTAGTGTTAGAAACAAGCGAGCAACGATCTGTATGTGAACAGTGCTGCAGTACGGCTGTAGGCAGGTGGAGAAAGGCATGTTAGTTAATCATTGTCACTGACACGTCACATCTGCCGTAAAATTATGCACTTAATAATGAATGACATATTCTGTGTAGGTGGTAGTTATATCCGCTGTAGAATTGCTTACTATATCAACATCTTACACCTGTAACGCGAGACTGACTGTGGTAATTGGATATAATTGTTGTTATTACCTACATGTGAGTCTGGCAGCAATAGCTGATGATTACAGAGATAGCTTATGATTGGGCTTGACGAAGGGTTGAAATAACTAAGTATTTATCAGAAATTACGTTTTTATTACTTTCTTTCCACCGAAATATTCCATATAAAGATGATGCCAGGAACTAGAAGCCTCATGAATTAAAAAAATAAATACAAATATTTTTAGGCTAAAATGCCTGTGTTTGCGACTCAGTAAACAACATACCTCAAAGACGAAGTTATAAATAAGCATAAAATTAATAAGAGCCAACTGAAAAATTCAATGCCACGGCCGGGATTTGAACCACGGATCTCCTGGTTTCCGTGCAGTCGCTCTAATGACCAAGATGCCGACGTGTTCAGAACCTCTAGAGCTTAGAGTTACCCGACATTCTTGCAAAACGAGGGAGAAAGGCTATGAAAACCTTATCGAGAAAAACTCCAGATTGGAAATGTGTGTAGTGTTTAACGCCCGCATTTACTACATACGGCACCGCAGGCGATGACACTGATGATACATGAGATGAAGATGGAGCACCGGTGGAATGAGATGGCGGGGGAAACCGGAGGTCCCGGAGAAAACCCGCCCCAGCCCTGTGTTTTCCACAGAAATTCTCACTTTGCGGTCGCCTGGGATCGAAGCCGGGCTGCCTTGGTGAGAGCCAAGCGGTCTAACCACTGATCCACCATTTTTGAACTCGGCACCTCTTGAACCTATGGGAGATGTCCATAGCAGTAAAAGTAACATATACTTTAGATAACATATACAAAATTATTTGTGTATTCTTTCAACTCACGCCAAAAATAATTGAATAGTGATACCTAGATAAATAGTAAATATTTCTAAAATAAATCAAAAGGGAAGTCATAGTCGCTACATGGGTTAGTGCCACTTTATACTCCGTGGCCTAGAGTCGCATTTCGCGCCAAGATACCTCAGTAGTTTTGCTTGTGAAGATTGTGTGCGGAAGGTGAACCCTGTAGCTTCGGACCTCCCCGATAAGTGATACTTCAACCGCTCATATATATATTACACGGTGTGCGGAATGTATCCGCGAGAGTTTCCGATGTTCAAGTATTTAAAATTAATGCTTATGTGATTTTATACAAGTATTGCACTGTTCACTTAAAATAACAATTTAAAAGCGTTTGGTAACTTAATATTGCTGGCTTATGAAAAGAAGTGAAAACCCAAATTTTTCAGGAAAAAAGTGTCTGGTGACAGTATATCTTTGTTTATGAATGTTTGGTAATCTCTGTTTACTCTAGAGTTTAAAGCAGCATTATTCAGTTACTCTTTTATGAAAAAAGTGTATCAGATGGATCAATGAGACGCGATCCACCTTCGCCCCCCCCCCCTTACTACTGCTAGAATAATCCAACAGAGTTAACATGGGCTTAAATTATGTTGCAAACAGAAATAATGTTTTTAAACTGACTGACGTTGAACGACTTATTCACGAGGAAGTTGACAAGGAACACAAATAGACTGGGAAAACTGCGTGAGACAGCAGATAAACTACAAGAAGACGACTTTTGGAAAGAAATAGCACGTAACGAGATTTTGGAACCTGTCTTCATAAATTTGCAGTACTCAGATGATGAAGACAATGACAATGACGAATTATCTCTTTACGTAAGTAATATTCACAGCTATACGGATGCACCGCTGGTATTTATTTATTTACTTATTTACTTACTTACTTACTTATTTATTTATTTATTTATTTATTTATTTATTTATTTATTTATTTATTTATTTATTTATTTATTTATTTATTTATTTATTTATTTATTTATCTATCTATCTATCTATCTATCTATCTATCTATCTATCTATCTATCTATCTATCTATCTATCTATCTATCTATCTATCTATCTATCTATCTATCTATCTATCTATCTATCTATCTATCTATCTATCTATCTATCTATCTATCTATCTATCTATCTATCTATCTATCTATCTATCTATCTATCTATCTATCTATCTATCTATCTATCTATCTATCTATCTATCTATCTATCTATCTATCTATCTATCTATCTATCTATCTATCTATCTATCTATCTATCTATCTATCTATCTATCTATCTATCTATCTATCTATCTATCTATCTATCTATCTATCTATCTATCTATCTATCTATCTATCTATCTATCTATCTATCTATCTATCTATCTATCTATCTATCTATCTATCTATCTATCTATCTATCTATCTATCTATCTATCTATCTATCTATCTATCTAT
>CM060953.1:171042514-171100014 GCA_030765055.1 Mantis religiosa
TCGTCCCCAATTTATTTTTATTTGCTTGTAAAATTGCAGTGATTTCATATTTTCTAGACTTCCCCATATTTCCTGTCTTTCTATATCTTCTATTCTGCATTTTACTAATTTACCCACATCGCATGCATTCCTTGCGTCTAATCTCCATATATCTCCCATTCCTATTTTTTCAAAAATTCCTCCTATCTCTGCCAACCAACTATTTGAGTTCTCTAATCTTTTTTGCTGTCTAATGCATAATTTCATAATTTCCCCTTCTTCTTTAACCAAACACCTATACCATTTTTTATTCTTTCCATTCTTCCCTAGGTGCTGATCTTGGTAAGCCCAGTAGCTCTTTACAAAACCATCAGTAGTTTTGGTCCACCGGTCCTGAAATATACTGAATTCCAGTAGGTAAATGTTGTCTAATCCAAAGATCAAACGATTACATAATTTTATTGCTAGAATGACATCTATTATTGAAGACACTATATTTTCCTGGGAAAGCTTATGTTACTGTAAACCGCTTCTTAATATAAAAAGGCCTTTTTTCGTCCTAACTGCAAAGTCCAGAACAGCGACATACTGAAAACAAATAAAATGTATTTAGATTGATAATGGTAGGATATTTAAGAAATGCGATTATCATCTAGACAGTTTCTAAATTTTGATAAATTGTTTTCATCTTCTTCGTCTTCATCTTTTTCCAAAGTACTCCTGCTTATCAGCTGTGTCTGAGGGTGATACACAGCTGCCTCAAACGACCTAAACAATAGATCCGGCTATCGAACCGCAAGCAGATAACTTGGAGTCCGTGACCATGCTTGTATCACAACACTACAACATTTTTTATTGCAAACGCTACGCTTGAGGGTCTCCTAACACCTACATTTACTAAAGCCGCTTTCCTCAACGCCTCTCGATAGCCGTGATCGTGTAGTGGTCAGTACATTGCGTTGTGGCCGCAATAACTCAGGTTCGAATCCTGGTCACGGCAGTGGTAAAACACTGTCACGGGAGAGCTTATTTTTTCCAACAGTCAACGCTTCAGACTTTCAAGTTATGAATATAGAGGTGCTTTTGTGAAGGAAGTGCCGAAGAAATAAGATTTTATATATGCAAATTGAAAAAAAGGTTATAACGTGAGGTTACTCTCTGACTACCAGAAGGCGAGATCGTCTGACCTTCGAGAGGAGCTTTCAGTGGGTGATGTGTGCACGTAGAGAGCAGGTTCACTACGAATTGTATGTAGGCAAATCCCCATGTCAGATACAATACCTGTATAAAACTGCTGTGATACGTATTTCTCATTTAGCTGACGACACTGTATATCGTAAACATGATGGGAGGCGCTAGAAAATGTTCACGTAGAACATTTCTCTAGTTCATCTTCTACTGGTCAGACAGTAGAACATTCTTACCTCTTGTTTAATGCGTATTTTTAAATACTGTCAAAGGAGTTTCTTATACTGGAGTGTATAAGTGGAACATAGACAATAAATGTAAACTGGTATGTTAAGACTGTGCAGACATTAAGTCGAAGCATAAATTCCTATATCCATTTCTTTTATAATGAAGTCTTTCATAAACAAAAGAACAATATTCATCGAAATTTTCCTACATACATTTGGATATAGTTTATGTTTCTAGTTTTTCATATGCGCAGCTGTATATATTAGGTACGTCCAGGGAGTAAGATCTGTTCTGTAATAAAATTAAATTGTGTATAGATACAGAAAAATTATTTATTGTACAAAATTCTACAACTCTTGAACTACTTTTCCACATAACTGCCCAAATTTTGCAGGTATTTGTCATAGCGAGGAACAAGTTTTTATATACCTTCTTCATAGAAGTTTGTCGCCTGCGTCTTCAACCAGTTGGAAATATTTTCTTTCAGCTCTTCGTCATTGTTGAAGTGTTGACCGCCAAGGAAGAAATGCAAAAACAGATGAAAGCCGCTAGGAGCGAAGTCAGGGCTGTACGGGGTTCGTCCAACATGTCCCAGTCAAATCCCTGTAGGATGTTTTTCGTCGCATTTGCAGTGTGTGGTCATGCGTTGTCGTGAAGATCCACAATACGTTTTAACATCGCAAATTTGCCGATAAGTTTCAATTGGCTTCACTTTCCTAGCATTCAGAAAACGAATCACAGATCTGATTTCACAAGCGGCGGGATTTTCAAACAACAGTGACATTGCCCGCCTTGGTAGCGTGGTGCTGGCATGACTGCCTCACGTTCAAAAGGTCCCGAGTTCGAATCTCGGACAGGGCGAGTTACCTGGATAAGGCTTTTTCCGGGGTTTTCCTTATCCTGTAAGACGAATGTCGGGTAACTCTAAGCTCCATGGGCCCCGGACTCATTTGAGTATCATTTCGTCCATTCTATTTATCGTCCGATATGACTTAACGTTGGAGGACGTAAATTACAAAAAAAAAAGAAAACACCGACAATGTAAACAAGCACATCAAAACGCACGTGGCTGACAGGGATCTCACAGTGGCGCACGATTTTTCTCCTTGATACAGAGCGTCTACCGCGCATGTGCGGAAATGCCATCGCAGCGCTGCAGCGGATATAAATTGAAACAGAACTTACCCCCTGGACGCCTCTTGTATTTTAAAATACGAGCGATTATGTTTATTAATTTTGGCTTAGCTGTAATATATTACAATTCTTTTTCACTGTATTAAATATTCCTGAGCATTGATTTGAAAGTTTCACAACTGACTCGACGAGATACTAGTTACGCTTTGTTGATACTAGAGTAACTGATAGAGTTGTACTTAAATGTATAATGTAATGAGCTTGAGTTACACACATTAGCCGGACAACATGATATTTTTTCACTGGATAAATTATTTGGAGTTTAACGTTAAGAAAAAGCAAATAGTTATGGCAGTATGACACAAGTAACAATACATATAACGATAACAAATATAGTGAGATCCATATAAAGCTGAACTATTTCAATGGGCCATAATTTCCTTTTGAAAGCTGGTAAAGTGTAGAAATTTGTTTTAATGAACTCAGTGGCTATGTCAGAATTGACAACACTGACAATTGTTGACAGCTGACAGTCTTAAATATGCCATTTTCTTTGGTACGACTGTAGGCACTGAAGTTTATATGGGTATCTTCAAGTCTTTTGTAGAGCAGCTGGATGATATCGAATTTAAAGAAGGTAGCTTCCAGCAAGATGAAGCATCGTGCCATACATCTAATGACACCATGGAACTTGTAACCAGCTTCTTTGATACGACTGTAGACACTGAAGTTTATATGGGTATCTTCAAGTCATTTGTGGAGCAGCTGGGTGATATCAAATTTAAAGAAGGTCGTTTCCAGCAAATGGAGCAACGTGCCATACATCTAATGACACCATGGAACTTGTAACCAGCTTTTTGATAATCGAATAATCTCAAAAGGTCTGTGGCGGCCCAAATACCCTGACCTAACTTCACCGGATCTTTTCTTGTGCGAGAATCTAAAAATAGAGTGTACAAGAATAGGCCGCTGACAATTGATGTTCTCAAGGAATCCATTCAAACCGAAATAAGTAACATTAGCGAGGATGCTCTCCGAAAACTTCAGAGAATATGGTGAGACGAGTGCAAACTTGTGTAGATGCTGGTGGAGGACACTTCTAACATTTTCTCTGAGATGTAAATAGTGTAATGTAATCTCCCGATTGTGTATTCTATTCTCCCAAAGTGGCACGTGTGCGCTATTATTGGTTCAAAAGTTATGACCTATTGAATTGGTTCAGGTTTATATGGATCGCACTGTATTATTGTTTCCTGAGGTCCTGCTAGTCTTAGCACTTTAAGAAAAATTACCTCAAAATTCATTCTGGAATTTAAAGGATTTTAAATACCTGGTGCAACCATAGGAATGTTCCTAGAACTCAAGGAATTGGTCTTAAACATTTATATTTCCTTAATATGATATTGAATTTTCAAGCATTTTTATTGTTCTACATATAAATACTCTCCTAATTGTTTCACTTTGTAATTATGGTTTCATAATTTTCGAAACTTGCTCGTTGACCTATGGTAAATCTACATGGCAAAGGAATATTTTGTATGTAGTTTAAAAATAGGATGAAAAATTACTGAGAAATATAAAGGGAAGTATTGTAATATAAACTGTTTTGTGCAAAAAAATATTCTAAAATAACATGGAAGGAAACTGGATTATTTAGAAGAGTTGTAATTTTTAATATTCTCTTTTTCTTCATGTGTGGTAAAAATGTGGCTTTCTGTTCATTTGAAGCTGCAGCTTTGGGGTTTATAGGCCAGCGCCTAACCACTAAGTCATCTATATATCACCCCTCCTCCATTTTTGTTTTTAATTTTCTTCCTCCAGGGTTAAGTCACGTCGGACATTAAATTAAATGGGTGAAAGATACTCAAATAAACTCAAGGACCATAGAGTTACCTTATCTTTTAGGATAAGTGAAAACCCTGGAAAAAAGCTCATCCAGATAAGTCACCCTAATCGAGATTGCCCGCCTCGGTAGAGTAGATGGTAGCGTGTTTCTCTCACGTTCAAAAGGTCCCGAATTGGAATCTCGGTCAGGGTGAGTTACCTGGATAAGGTTTTTTTCTGTCGTTTTCCCTTATCCTGAAAGACGAATGTCAGGTAGCTCTAAGCTCCATGGATCCCGGACCCATTTAAACATCATTTCACCCATTTCATTCATCGTCCGACATGACTTAACCCTGGAGGACGTAAATGACAAAAATTAAATAAATAATAACTAACCGAGGTTCAAAACCAGTTCCTCCTAAACATGAGTACACACGCTATCTTCTACGCTACAGAGGTGGGCATTTTCTCCAATACATTAGCTATAAGGTTAGTTAAACTTAATACAGCAATGAATGAACCATTTTGCTATAATGTTTTATTTTCAAAACTTCCCACCGGTGTTATGTAGTTTATATATTTTACCGTGAAATAATGAGTTGGATGTGTAAATTCCTTAGTGCTAGAAACAAGCGAGCAACGATCTGTATGTGAACAGTGCTGCAGTACGGCTGTAGGCAGGTGGAGAAAGGCATGTTAGTTAATCATTGTCACTGACACGCCACATCTGCCGTAAAATTATGCACTTAATAATGAATGACACATTCTGTGTAGGTGGTAGTTATATCCGCTGTAGAATTGCTTACTATATCAACATCTTACACCTGTAACACGAGACTGGCTGTGGTAATTGGATATAATTGTTGTTATTATCTACATGTGAGTCTGGGAGCAATTGCTGATGATTACAGAGATAGCTTATGATTGGGCTTGACGAAGGGTTGAAATAACTAAGTATTTATCAGAAATTACGTTTTTATTACTTTCGTTCCACCGAAATATTCCATATAAAGATGTTGCCAGGAACTAGAAGCCTCATGATTTAAAAAAATAAATAAAAATACTTTTAGGCTAAAATGCCTGTGTTTGCGACTCAGTAAATAACATACCTCAAAGACGAAATTATAAATAAGCACTAAATTAATAAAGTCAACTGAAAAATTCAATGCCACGGCCGGTATTTGAACCACGGATATCCTGGTTACCGTCCAGTCGCTCTAATGGCCAACATGCCGACGTGTTCAGAACCTCTGGAGCTTAGAGTTACCCGACATTCTTGCAAAACCAGGGAGAAAGGCTATGAAAACCTTATCGAGAAAAACTCCAGATTGGAAATGTGTGTAGTGTTTAACGCCCGCATTTACTACATACGGCACCGCAGGCGATGACACTGATGATACATGAGATGAAGATGGAGCACCGGTGGAATGAGATGGCGGGGGAAACCGGAGGTCCCGGAGAAAACCCGCCACAGCTCCGTGTTTTCCACAGCAATTCTCACTTTGTGGTCGCCTGTGATCGAAGCCGGGCTGCCTTGGTGAGAGCCAAGCGGTCTAACCACTGATCCACCATTTTTGAACTCGGCACCTCTTGAACCTATGGCAGATATCCATAGCAGTAAAAGTAACATATACTTTAGATAACATATACAAAATTATTTGTGTATTCTTTCAACTCACGCCAAAAATAATTGAATAGTGATACATAGATAAATAGTAAATATTTCTAAAATAAATTAAAAGGGAAGTCATAGTCGCTACATGGGTTAGTGCCACTTTATACTCCGTGGCCTAGAGTCGCATTTCGCGCCAGGGTACAGCACAACTATCGCTCCTGGAGATTGGGTGCGGTACACACGCACCGTAAGGTGAACTCTGTAGCTTCGGACCTCCCCGATAAGTTAAACTTCAACCGTTCGTATATATATTACACGGTGTGCGGAATGTATCCGCGAGAGTTTCCGATGTTCAAGTATTACAAATTAATGCTTATGTTATTTTATACAAGTATTGCACTGTTCAATTACAATAACAATTTGAAAGCCTTTGGTAAGTTAATATTGCTGGCTTATAAAAAGAAGTGAAAACCCAAATTTTTCAGGAAAAAAAGTGTCTGGTGACAGTATATCTTTGTTTATGAATGTTTCGTAATCTCTATTTACTCTAGAGTTTAAATCAGCATTATTCAGTTACTCTTTTATGAAAAAAGTGTATCAGATGGATCAATGAAACGCGATCCACTTTCGCCCCCCTTACTACTGCTAGAATAATCCAACAGAGTTAATGTGGGCTTAAATTATGTTGCAAACAGAAATAATGTTTTTAAACTGACTGACGTTGAACGACTTATTCACGAGGAAATTCATAAGGAGCACAACAAGACTGGGAAAACTGCGTGAGACAGCAGTTAAACTACAAGAAGACGACTTTTGGAAAGAAATAGCACGTAACGAGATTTTGGAACCTATCTTCATAAATTTGCAGTACTCAGACGTTGAAGACAATGACAATGACGAATTATCTCTTAACGTAAGTAATATTCACAGCCATACGGATGCACCGCTGGTATTTTCGTTTGTTTTAGAAAAATAAGTAATCCATAAACTATAATTAACTTTAAACTAAATATTTAAAACATTTGCGTAATATTTTAATATTCATGTTGCAATTGTGATTTCAACAACCGAATTATTATAAATCTTTGGAAAATTCAGTTTGCGTTCCCTTACTCGCAAGTGTGCGAGAGAGAAATAGCGAGAGAGAAAGAGAGAGAGAAAGAGAGAGAGAGAGAGAGAGAGAGAAAGAGAGAGGGGGAAATATAAAAAGAGTGGGGATAACGAGGTTGCAACGGCGAAGGATCTAACGTATTTGTTTCCCTACAGGCAAGAACTCTTCGCAATTGGAACACACAATAACTGTGAAAAAGCGTAATGAACAACGTCATCGAGGCAACAATCATTAAGGGTATGTATGACTGAAATTTCATGAAAATCGTGAAAATAACGACTTTTTATTTTAATTCTATAAAATAATTTAGACATTCCCGAATGTGAAAAATGCATAATTTGCCTCCGAACGCCATTTTTAAATGCTTATTTAAATGTCGGTGGCCTTTAAACTCTCAGAGTCACGCCCTCTTTTGCCTACATCCACATTTTTTGTCTGTTTTCCGTTCTTAAATTTTCAATTCAAGAAAAGAAAAATAAGGCTTTCAGACAAAATAGTTCCTAAAATGTTGCCAATATATCAGAGGCTGGCGTCTACAACATTACTAGAGAGGTGCAAAACAGGAAAAACACAGAATGCCAATGAATCTTTGCATCATGTCATATGGAATAAGTGCCCAAAGGAAGTTTTCATATCAAAACAAAAATTGGATCTTGCTGTTATTAAAAGCATCAGTGAGTTTAACATGGGTAGTCTTAAGTCGTTGGAGCTGCAGCAAAATATCGGAGGTGAAAGTGTAGTAGACTCAGCAAGGGAAACCAGTGCAGCGAGATCAGACTCGTATCCAGCAAAGCATGAAGCGAAGTTGTGCAGAAGAAAAGCAACATCTAAAGAAGAAAAAGGTGGAAAAAGCAGCAACAGAGGAGAGGAAAAAGAAATCTGAGGGACCAACCTATCAGCCTGGTGGATTTTAATGTGAGTTATGCAATCAAATCTTTAATCGCTGTTTCATCAAAGTTCATAATTTCAGCATTTTTCTTCCTGTAAAATGCTCCTTGCGATGCAGTTTTTGTACTACATTCATGAAATTTCCTACACAGGTTCAAAATATCATGAGGAATGGAAATTGCCCTAGGTTTTATTGTGAAATGTATATAAGCATATATTTTTAATTTTCAAACACAAAACATACAGTTTTTTAGACAAAAAAAGAATATTTGTAAATTAAATTTTTTGTGACCTAAACTAAAGGAGACACAGAAAAACCCAGAGCAATTTCAAAAAGTATGTGTATTATGGACATAGGGTTAAAATATTAGACCAAAATTCAAAATATTTTGTCGCAAGGGACTTTTTAGTGACGTAACGAAAAACATACAAAATTGATCATAATTTCTAAACTGCTGGAGAAAAATGGTTTAAATTTAGGTTGTTACATGTTTACATTATACTACACCTATGGTGTTAATTTGAAAAAGCTAGCATTATTAGTTCAGAATTTGAAAATTTCAGTCATACATACCCTTAAGGGAAAGTACAAAGGAGAAGATATCTTGATCCCGCGTACTCCGATTAGATCCATTTGATTCTAAACGTCTACCATTTCCCGTACGTTTGGCCTTTGCGATGACCATAAATAAATCACAAGGGCTGCCGTTGGAAGTTTGCGGAATCAACTTCGAGTTTCCCTGTTTCTCTCATGGACAATTATTACACGTCCCGTATTTGCGCGTCCGAAATCTATCATCTTTCACCATCTATCATCTTTACATATGCACCACGAAAAAGACAAAAATATTGTTTATAGAAAGCTTTATATTGATTAACTTTATTGTAACTGTTGTATTTAAACTTCACCCCTAATTGCAGAATAAATAACTAATCCGAATTTGTTTTATTTATATAGATAACTTCAGACAGCTCTTTTTGGCGGTACGGTCAGCTACTTATTAATAAAGCTTTTTGTAAAGGTTTTCTTGTTAACATGAAGACAATAAGTAAGTAAGCTTTCGTATTAATATCTGTCAAAATTATATAAAAATAAACGATAATTGGTAAAGAAAGTTATATAAATTTAACACATCAAGCTTTTTTTAAAGTTGTATTGCATTAAATCTTTGTAAAAACATTAAGTAAAGTTAGGTTAGAGATTCAATTTCTTTGCATAATTACACTTCAAGGTTTGTACCTGATTTGTCCATTCCGGTTTCTTTTCCATAGTTACATCTGAACATACCGGGTTTCTTCAGTCCAAATTCGGCTGCCTCGTGGTGGTCCATTGATTTGTATGTAGTCTATAGCTTTCAACCTGAGCACTTTGAGCAACACGTGCATTTCCATCCTAGGCATCATAGAAAAGCAATGGAAATATGTACACTCCCCAAATGTAAACAACAAAAAGGAAGCACCGAAAGTGAATAGGACCTACATTCCTGTACTTAGCAATCAGATTCTCTCTCGAATATTATTGACAAAAACAGATGAAAGCCGCTAGGAGCGAGGTCAGGGCTGTACGGGGTTCGTCAAACATGTCCCAGTCAAATCCCTGTAGGATGTTTTTCGTCGCATTTGCAGTGTGTGGTCATGCGTTGTCGTGAAGATCCACAATAACTTTTAACATCGCAAATTTGCCGATAAGTTTCATTGGGTTTCACTTTCCTAGCATTCAGAAAGCGAATCACAGATCTGATTTCACAAGCGGCGGGATTTTCAATCAACACTGACATTGCCCGCCTTGGTAGCGTGGTGGTGGCATGACTGCCTCACGTTCAATAGGTCCCGAGTTCGAATCTCGGATAGGGTGAGTTACCTGGATAAGGCTTTTTCCGGGGTTTTCCTTATCCTGTAAGACGAATGTCGGGTAACTCTAAGCTCCATGGGCCCCGGACTCATTTGAGCATCATTTCGTCCACTCTATTTATCGTCGATATGACTTAACGTTGGAGGACGTAAATTACAAAAAAAAAAAAAAAAACACCGACAATGTAAACAAGCACAACAAAGCGTACGTGGCTTACAGCGATCTCACAATGGCGCACGTTTCTTTTCCTTGATACAGAGCGTCTACCGCGCATGTGTGTAACTGCGATTGCAGCGCTGCAGCGGAGATAAATTGAAACAGAACTTACTTTCTGGACGCTCCTTGTATTTTAAAATACGAGCGATTATGTTTATTAATTTCGGCTTAGCAGTAATATATTAAACATTTATCTTTTTCACTGTATTAAATATTCCTGAGCATTGATTTGAAGGTTTCTCAACTGACTCGACGTGAAACTAGTTACGCTTTGTTGTACTAGAGTAATTGATAGAGTTGTACTAAAATGTATAATGTAATGAGCTTGAGTTACACACATTAGCCGGACAACATGATATTTTTTCACTGGATAAATTATTTCGAGTTTAACGTTAAGGAAAAGCAAATAGTTATGGCAGTATGACACAAGTAACAATACATAAAACGATAACAAATATAGTGAGATCCATATAAAGCTGAACTATTTCAATGGGCCATAATTTCCTTTTGAAAGCTGGTAAAGTGTAGAAATTTGTTTTAATGAACTCAGTGGCTATGTGACAATTGACAACACTGACAATTGTTGACAGCTGACAGTCTTAAATGTGCCATTTTCTTTGATACGACTGTAGACACTGAAGTTTATATGGGTATCTTCAAGTCATTTGTAGAGCAGCTGGATGATATCGAATTTAAAGAAGGTCGTTTCCAGCAAGATGGAGCAACGTGGCATACATCTAATGACACCATGGAACTTGTAACCAGTTTCTTTGATTCGACTGTAGACACTGAAGTTTATATTGGTATCTTCAAGTCATTTGTGGAGCAGCTGGATGATATCGAATTTAAAGAAGGTCGTTTCCAGCAAGATGGAGCAACGTGCCACACATCTAATGACGCCATGGAACTTGTAACCAGTTTCTTTGATACGACTGTAGACACTGAAGTTTATATGGGTATCATCAAGACATTTGTAGAGCAGCTGGATAATATCGAATTTAAAGAAGGTCGTTTCCAGGAAGATGGAGCAACGTTCCACACATCTAATGACACAATGGAACTTGTAACCAGCTGATAATCGAATAATCTCAAAAGGTCTGTGACGGCCCAAATACCCTGACCTAACTTCACCGGATTTTTTCTTGTGCGAGTATCTAAAAATAGAGTGTAAAAGAATAGGTCACGGACAATTGACGTTCTCAAGGAATCCATTTAAACCGAAATATGTAACATTGGCGAGGATGCTCTCCGAAAACTTCAGAGAATATGGTGAAACGAGTGCAAACTTGTGTAGATGCTGGTGGAGGACACTTCTAACATTTTCTCTGAGATGTAAATAGTGTAATGTGATCTCCCAATTGTGTATTATATTCACCCAAAGTTGCACGTGTGCGCTATTATTGGTTCAAATGTTATGACCTATTGAATTGGTTCAGGTTTATATGGATCGCACTGTGTTATTGTTTCCTGAGTTCCTGTTAGTCTTAGCACTTTAAGAAAACATTACCTCAAAATTCCTTCTGGAATTTAAAGGATTTTAAATACCTGGTGCAACCATAGTAAGGTTCCTAGAACTCAAGTAATCGGTCTTAAGCATTTATATTTCCTGAATATGATATTGAATTTTCAAGCATTTTTTATTGTTCTACAAATAAATACTCTCCTAATTGTGTCACTTTGTAATTATGGTTACATAATTTTCAAAACTTGCTCGTTGACCTATGGTAAATCTACATGATAAAGGAATATTTTGTATGTAATTTAAAAATAGGATGAAAAATTACTGAGAAATATAAGGCGAAGTATTGTAATATAAACTGTCTTGTGCACAAAAATATTCTAAAATAACATAGAATGAAACTGGATTATTTAGAAGAGTTGTAATTTTTAATATTCATTTTTTCTTCATGTGTGGTAAAAATGTGGCTTTCTGTTGATTTGAAGCTGCAGCTTTGGGGTTTATACGCCAGCGCCTAACCACTAAGTCATTTATATATCACCCCTCCTCCAATTTTGTTTTTAATTTTCTTCCTCCAGAGTTAAGTCAAGTCGGACAGTAAATTAAATGGGTGAAAGGATACTCAAATAAACCCAAGGACCATAGAGTTACCTTGTCTTTTAGGATAAGTGAAAACCCTGGAAAAAAGCTCATCCAGCTAAGTCACGCTATCCGAGATTGCGCGCCTCGGTAGAGTAGATGGTAGCGTGTCTCTCTCACGTTCAAAAGGTCCCGAATTCGAAACTCGGTCAGGGTGAGTTACCTGGATAAGGTTTCTTTCTGTCGAATTCCCTTATCCTGAAATACGAACGTCAGGTAGCTCTAAGCTCCATGGATCCCGGACCCATTTGAACATCATTTCACCCATTTCATTCATCGTCCGACATGACTTAACTCTGGAGGACGCAAATGACAAAAATTAAATAAATAATAACTAACTGAGTTTCAAAATCAGGTCCTCTTGAACGTGAGTACACACGCTACCTTCTACGCTACAGAGGTGGGCCTATTCTCCAATACATTACCTATAAGGTTAGTTAAACTTAATACAGCAATGAACAAACCTTTTCCCATAATGTTTTATTTTCAAAACTTCCCACCGGTTTTATGTAGTTTATATATTTTACCGTGAAATAATGAGTTGGATGTGTAAATTCCTTAGTGCTAGAAACAAGCGAGCTACGATCTGTATGTGAACAGTGCTGCAGTACGGCTGTAGGCAGGTGGAGAAAGGCATGTTAGTTAATCATTGTCACTGACACGCCACATCTGCCGTAAAATTATGCACTTAATAATGAATGACACATTCTGTGTAGGTGGTAGTTATATCCGCTGTAGAATTGCTTACTATATCAACATCTTACACCTGTAACACGAGACTGACTGCGGTAATTGGATATAATTGTTATTACCTACATGTGAGTCTGGGAGCAATTGCTGATGATTACAGAGATAGCTTATGATTGGGCTTGACGAAGGGTTGAAATAACTAAGTATTTATCAGAAATTACGTTTTTATTACTTTCTTTCCACCGAAATATTCTATATAAAAGATGTTGCCAGGAACTAGCAGCCTCGTGAATTAAAAAAATAAATAAAAATATTTTAGGCTGAAAGGCCTGTGTTTGCGAATCAGTAAATAACATACCTCAAAGACGAAGTTATAAATAAGCACTAAATTAATTAGAGCCAATTGAAAAATTCAATGCCACGGCCGGGATTTGAACCACGGATCTCCTGGTTTCCGTCCAGTCGCTCTAATGACCAACATACCGACGTGTTCAGAACCTCTAGAGCTTAGAGTTACCCGACATTCTTGCAAAACGAGGGAGAAAGGCTATGAAAACCTTATCGAGAAAAACTCCAGATTGGAAATGTGCGTAGTGTTTAACGCCCGCATTTACTACATACGGCCCCGCAGGCGATGACACTGATGATACATGAGATGAGGATGGAGCACCGGTGGAATGAGATGGCGGGGGAAACCGGAGGTCCCGGAGAAAACCCGCCCCAGCCCCGTGTTTTCCACAGCAATTCTCACTTTGTGGTCGCCTGGGATCGAAGTCGGGCTGCCTTGGTGAGAGTCAAGAGGTCTAACCACTGATCCACCATTTTTGAACTCGGCACCTCTTGAACCTATGGCAGATATCCATAGCAGTAAAAGTAACATATGCTTTATATAACATATACAAAATTATTTGTGTATTCTTTCAACTCACGCCAAAAATAATTGAATAGTGATACATAGATAAATAGTAAGTATTTCTAAAATAAATTAAAAGGGAAGTCATAGTCGCTACATGGGTTAGTGCCACTTTATACTCCGTGGCCTAGAGTCGCATTTCGCGCCAAGATACATCAGAGGTTTTGCTCCTGGAGATTGTGTGCGTAAGGTGAACCCTGTAGCTTCGGACCTCCCCGATAAGTTAAACTTCAACCGTTCGTATATATATTACACGGTGTGCGGAATGTATCCGCAGTCCCGCTTCCCCCGCCACGCCGGATGCCAGCCAGCCGACCGGCCTTTCACCGCATCACGCAACTGCAGGCAGCAACAGCCTGCAGCTGCCTTCATCGCAGCTCTCGCCAGCCAGCAGTCGAGCGTCGTCTCCCGCCTCGCTGTCGGTGACGGCAGTCGAGAGGGAGCCTCCCGCCGAACGCACGGGAAAGGTCTGCGCCACTCGGCCTGCGTCTCCCACCACGCCGTTCCCCCGCCAGGAGCCCAGCCAACCGCCGCCGAACAGGGCAGCTGGGCCCCCCAGCGCAACACAACCAGCCAACAACCCAGCACCGCCGGAAGCTGCACAGTTTTATCTAGCAGATGTGCAAGCAGCTTCGCCTACACCGCAGTCCAGCCGATCTCCAGCCGCTGCGACCTCCTATCAGCCGCCGACAGGAACCAAAGCTACACACTGCGCAGTAGTCGTCGGAGTACCCCTGGACCTCCCAGCGAGGTATCTCCTCACCGCAGCGACGCAGAAATGGCCCACGGCCACCAGCGCCTCTCGGATCTCGTCGAAACGAGGCCCAACCACCTGCGTGCGCCTGCAGTTTACAGATCCTCAGGACCGCGACGCCGCCTTGGCCTCAGGTCTGCCCATCTTGGGACAGCTCCTGAAGGTGGAGGCCAGTAAACTGCAGCGACACATCCCGTGCCGGAACTGCTGTGCCTACGGGCATAGCGCCGACACATGCACCGCGCCGCCACGGTGCCATTACTGTGGCTTTCACGCTCCAACTTCAGCGTGCAGGGCACACGATCTCCGCCGACGCCGCCGGTACTGCGCTACCTGCGATGGCTTCGGCCACTTCACAGGGCAGACGCAGTGCCCTGCGTACCCTCGCGCAAACTCAGTGAGGCCAACACCCCGGAGCAACGCCACCAGCGAACCTGCGGCATGGCAGCAAGCACTTGGTTGCCTCCGCGAGGACCTGCAGCAAGTCAACAGCAGACTCCAGTCCCTAGAAGAGCTCCTCACAACAGTCACCGCCGCCAACCGCCGGACTCCAGCGGAGGAGGTTCAGGACCTTCATTCAGAGGTCCTTAATCTCAACCAGCGCTTGGGCAACCTGGAGGAATCCGTCACCGCCGCTGCCCAACAACAAAACGACAACCACGCCACCCTCATCGACGTCCTCGACACACTGTCAACTACACAACGACTAATAACCGACGGACTTACTCCGCTGGGCAGTCTCACCACTTCAATGACCATCCTACAACAGACTACAGAAACCATCAGCTCCCAACTTCAACACTCCGAACAGCTAGCCAAGGAACATAAGGACACTCTTGCCTCACTCCGACGTAAGATGCAACGTGTGGAGGCTCACCTCACCGACGCGCGTCCCTGCCAGCCAACGGACTCTTCCACTCTCCTCGATAGACTAGACCAGCTCCACTCCACACTTAGGGAAGTATACAACAGCCTCAGCACACGAATGAATGATCTGAAATCCCCAGAAGAAATCATCACCGACTACAATGCAGAAACCACCAGGAGGCTCAAGGCCCACTTCGACAACTGGAACCCCCACCGCGCACCACCATACAAATGACGACGCCACAACACTCCCCCACTCGGCAACAACTGCCGGATATGATGCCCTCCCATACTAGATATATGTTACAATAAAGACTTACCCTGAATACCTTACACTTTTTCACCCTTACTCTCCACGCGCCTCGTTCAGGGCCTTTTGGTCATGTTCGACGCCTGGCCATCATTCTTTACCCGCTCGCCGTTATTGACGGCCAGCTCCTACATTTCACCTCTACTAACGGGAGTGCTTTTAGCGGGATCCCACAAAGCCACTCAAACTACCTTCCAACTTTCACCTCCTAACCTTAGTAGTTTAAAAAAAAAAAAAAAAAAAAAAAATGTATCCGCGAGAGTTTCCGATGTTCAAGTATTACAAATTAATGCTTTTGTGATTTTATACAAGTATTGCACTGTTCAATTACAATAACAATTTAAAAGCGTTTGGTAATTTAATATTGCTGGCATATAAAAAGAAGTGAAAACCCAAATTTTTCAGGAAGAAAAGTCTCTGGTGACAGTATATCTTTGTTTATGAATGTTTCGTAATCTCTGTTTACTCTAGAGTTTAAAGCAGCATTATTCAGTTACTCTTTTATGAAAAAAGTGTATCAGATGGATCAATGAGACGCGATCCACCTTCGCCCCCCTTACTACTGCTAGAATAATCCAACAGAGTTAATGTGGGCTTAAATTATGTTGCAAACAGAAATAATGTTTTTAAACTGACTGACGTTGAACCACTTATTCACGAGGAAATTGACAAGGAACACAACAAGACTGGGAAAACTGCGTGAGACAGCAGATAAACTACAAGAAGACGACCTTTGGAAAGAAATAGCACCTAACGAGATTTTGGAACCTATCTTCATAAATTTGCAGTACTCAAACGTTGAAGAGAATGACAATGAGGAATTATCTGTTAACATAAGTAATATTCACAGCTATACGGATGCACCGCTGGTATTTTCGTTGGTTTAGAAAAATAAGTAATCCATAAACTATAATTAACTTTAAACTAAATATTTAAAACATTTGCGTAATATTTTAATATTCATGTTGCAATTGTGATTTCAACAACTGAATTATTATAAATCTTTGGAAAATTCAGTTTGCGTTCCCTTACTCGCAAGTGTGCGAGAGAGAGAGAGAGAGAGAGAGAGAGAGAGAGAGAGAGAGAGAGAGAGAGAGAGAGAGAGAGAGAAAGAGAGAGAGAGAAAGAGAGAGAGAGGGAAATATTAAAAGAGTGGGGATAACGAGGTGGCAACGACGAAGGATAACGCATTTGTTTTGCTACAGGCAAGAACTCTTCGCATTTGGAACACACAATAACTGTGAAAAAGCGTAATGAAGAACGTCATCGAGGCAACAATCATTAAGGGAAAGTACAAAGGAGAAGATATCTTGATCCCGCGTATTCCGATTAGATCCATTTGATTCTAAGCGTCTACAATTTCCCGTACGTTTGGCCTTTGCGATGACAATAAATAAATCACAAGGGCTGCCGTTGGAAGTTTGCGGAATCAACTTCGAGTTCCCCTGTTTCTCTCATGGACAATTATTACACGTCCCGTGTTTGCGCGTCCGAAATCTATCATCTTTCACCATCTATCATCTTTATATATGCACCACGAAAAAGACAAAATTATTGGTTATAGAAAGCTTTATATTGATTAACTTTATTTGAACTGTTGTATTTAAACTTCACCCCTAATTGCAGAATAAATAACTAATCCGAATTTGTTTTATTTATATAGATAACTTCAGACAGCTCTTTTTGGCGGTACGGTCAGCTACTTAGTAATAAAACTTTTTGTAAAGGTTTTCTTGTTAACATGAAGACAATAAGTTAGTAAGCTTTCGTATTAATATCTGTCAAAGTTATACAAAAATATACGATAATTGGTGAAGAAAGTTATATAAATTTAACACATCAAATTTTTTTAAATTTGTATTGCATTAAATCTTTGTAAAAACATTAAGTAAAGTTAGGTTAGAGATTCAATTTCTTTGCATAATTACACTTCAAGGTTTATACCTGATTTGTCCATTCCGGTTTCTTTTCCATAGTTACATGTGAACATACCGGGTTTCTTCAGTCCAAATTCAGCTGCCTCGTGGTGGTCAATTGATTTGTATGTAGTCTATAGCTTTCAACCTGAGTACTTCGAGCAACACGTGCATTTCCATCCTAGGCATCATAGAAAAGCAATGGAAATATGTACACACCCCAAATGTAAACAACAAACAGGAAGCACCGAAAGTGAATAGGACCTACATTCCTGTACTTAGCAATCAGATTCTCTCTCGAATATTATTGACAACTACTTTTGGTCACTCCAAGGGCTCCAGCATTTTATGCCAATCAATAATTAACAACTTCTGTAACCATCTGTATGTTATAATCGCTTCGGTAGCGTGATGGTAGCATGTCTGCCTCACCTTCAGGAGGTCCCGAGTTCGGATCTCGGTCTGAACAAGGTTTTACGGGGATTCCCCTATCCTGATAGACGAATGTCGGGTAACTCTAAGCTCCATGGACCCCACTTGACTATCATTTCACCAATTTCATCCATTGTCCTACATAACTCAACGTTGGAGGACTTAAATTTCTAAAAAAAGGTATCTATATTATATAATGACAAACAGTGCTCTGATGACGCCCATGCAGTTACAAAGTGATAGGTTCCACAAAAATCAATGAACTATGGCAATAAGGCCCAATTCAAATTCAAATTTATTTGGAGTGTTCTCCATAATTATAAATGGAATTTCCAGTTTCTGTTAACTTTGTTCGAAGCTATCACGAAAATTAATCTCTCTTTCAAATAAGACTTCATATATAATCCTGGCAATCGATCTATAAAAAGATTCTGATTAATTACACTGGGCAACAATGAAAATGTTTCGGGCTTAACAATAGTGAATTTATATGTATTTCCATCTGCTGAATTAAAAAATCACCATAAAAATGATGGATTAATTCTTGTTCTGAAGATAAAGTGACATTTTATTTTTTAGAGTGAAGATTTTATATTAATGGGAACTTTTTTGGGAGCTGGCACACCTGTCAAATAAAAAACTCAATCGGAGAGAAATTTTGGAAATTAAGTGATGCAAAACTTAGGGGAGTCGTTTTTGTCGGACCATAAATACGAGAACTTGTAATGCATTCTGTATTTGATCAGATTTTGGAGTGGAAAGAAAAGGAAGCTTGGGAGGCCTTCAAGGGTGTTGTTCATGGATTTTAGGCAACAAAAGAGATGACATATTGAAGCTTTTGGTGACAGTGCGCCTGCAAAAATACCGTAACCTTGGATGCAACATGTCCCTTAAGATCCATTTTCTCCACTCCCAAACATGGGGAGAGATTCCATCAGGACATTTCTGTTATGGATCAAAGATATCAGGGCCGTTGGAATGAAGTAATGCTTGCGGATTACTGTTGGTCTTTGTATCGGGACTCTGCGGAACTCCATCACAAGAGGCAAGAAAAAAGACGACGAAGTCAATAGGCCACCACATGATTCTCTTCAGACACGACTATCTACGAAGTATTTTTCCAACAATTTGGAACCCTGAGCATGTAATTACCAGTTTAAAAAAAATCAAATGCACTTTCATTGTTGTTAGCATGTATGTAATTAAAATGTATCCTTTTCTCTCAATCTGTTAATATGTAATACTTCCACCTTGTGTGTATCATAAAAACTAGAGCTAATAAAAGCTTTTCAATGTCATATTTGTTTTTCTCAACCCAAAATTAGTGCTCGAAACATTAAAAAATTATTTTTTGTTGCCCAGTGTTATTTATGTTAGTGCACATTGCTATACGTGCTTGTACTGGACACGAGTTCAGCGTGTGATGCCATCCCGCTCTCTATTATTCTGTCTACTCCATGTTTATTAAAATACCTTTAAGGATATGTATGACTAACATTACATGAACATTTTCAAAAAGTCTCTTGTTCCTCTTTGTAGTCTATAAAATAGTGTAAGTCTTCTTGAATCCAAAGGAAGCTTAGTATCCGCAAGCCATTTTTAAATGCTCTAATCTAGCTTGAAAGTTTTGTGAATGCTAATGTTAAATATGAATTCAAATTCTTTAGTGTTGTTTTCTCGCTACTGAAAATTTCAGCATTTGTCATCATTTAAAATGCTCCTTGCGTCGCAGTTTTGGAGTTAGACTGATGAAACATGCTACACACGTCCATTCAGACACAGTGAATTGAAATTGTCTTGAGTGTTATTGTGAGATGCATTTAAGCACACTTTCTTTGCTACAAAATACAAAAATTTCAACTTTTGGGCAAGAAAGCTATATTCATAGCTTTAAAATTATCTGGAGCCTAAAATTATTATGACGCATGGAAACCCAGTACAAATTAAAACAACTGGACATATTGGAAACCTGTTGTTAAAATATTAGACCAAAATTTAAGTTGTTTTGTCGCAAGGGACTTTTTAGGTGACGTAACCAAAATTAAATAATTTTCAAACTATCAGAGCGAAATTGACAAAATGTGGGCTTATCATATTTGCACTAAGGTAAATCTGTGGTATAAATATTAAAAAGCTAGCGTTATTAGTTCAGGATTTCAAATTTTTAGTCTTAGGTATCCTTAAAGGCTTAACTTACTCACGTTATTAAAGGAGATGCTGCCGTTTAGTTCATACATAATTGGTGTCTCTTTAGGAAACCATTCATCACTCGTGCTTCATGTGACAAATGTTTGCGACTTGGCGGATATTTTGTTTTAATTCTTTCAGGGGGTGTGGGTTTGTTTTGTATACTTTATGCTTTAAGTTACCCCAGATATAGAAATCGCAGGCGGTTAAGTTGCAGGGCCGAGAGAGCTGCAAATCTCGACTAATAATTCTGTCCTGACTCATATTTTCAATTCTTCTAATTAAAAGATTGACTTATGAGATGTTTTTGTGTGTAATTTACGTCCTCCAACGTTGTCATATCGGACGGTGAATGAATTGGGTGAAAACATGCTCAAATGAGTCCAGGCTCCAGGGAGCTTAGAGTTACCCACCATTCGTCTTGAAGGATAATGGAAAACCCCGGAAAAACCCTATCCAGGTAACTCACCCTGACCGAGATTTGAACTCGGGACCTCTTGAACGTATGGGATGTTGCAGGGTCCTGTTCAAAAAAGGCAAACTCGCTCTCCCTGTCTGTTAATCCTCTAAAACAAGATGGGGGCAAAATTTTATTCAAGTATGTACGGGCGTCAACCGTTGACTGAAAGAAAACTGGGCCTATAACTATTTCTCAGCTAATGGAGAAATTGCAGCATTTTCCAATGTGAACTACAGCAAGAGATAAATAGTTTCCTATTGAGGTGCCAAACGTGTATGGTCAACAACGGTGGCCATTTTCGGCGTCTCATTTTATAACATGGGTAAGTAAAACCTTTAAAAGAAGTTTTAAAAGTGCCGCATGCTTTTATCTGCGCCTTCCTATCATAGTGGCAAACGGCAACAAGCGTTGAGGATGCAGGCAGAAAAACACCTCACAGTCGGTTCGGATGTTTTTGGGTGTCCTGGTACTTCGAGGTGTGCGGGATCCAGTAATGTAGGAATGAGGGGAATCATAAGAAAACTGAGGTCTTAAAGCCTGGAAACAGACTATTGCCTCCCCCCGAAATAATTTCTTTTAGGTGTATATAAGGTGGACAAGTGCATATAGAATATAAAGCTAATTTAAAAATATTGGAGGTAAGAGGATTTTCATTAAAATCTCAACTATTCAACACTTCGATTCTGAATTATGCTGTTCTCTCTCTTACTCACATACACACACAATTTACGTATACAGACTTTTCCCAAAATGCGTTTTTGATTTACTTTTGGATGCAATATAATGCTTCCTCTTTTTTTTTGTGCTGTTACGTTCCCCGTCGTAAAGTCATATCGGACGGTGAATAAAGTGGGTGAAATGATGCTCAAATGAGTCCAGGGTCCATGGAGCTTAGAGCTACCTGACATTCATCTTTAAGGATAAGTGAGAACCCCGGAAAAAACTTGTCCAAGTAACTCACCCTGATCGAGATTCGAACTGGGGAACTATTGAACGTGAGGCAGACATGCTACCATCTACGCTACCAAGGCTGACTCTACATTGGTAGCAGATGAAATAAAAACCTGTATTTCAATTTGTGAAGTCTGAAAACGTATATTTAGGGTGAGACCTAGGTTTGCAAGTTTTTGAAGAAATGCAATAGTTTTTGTATTTACCACAGCTAAGCATTAGAGAAAATAAATACCTTATATGAACTTTATTTATTTGTATTTTTATGCAGTGTTCTTCAATATAGATCATATGGATGATGCAGGAAATTTGTGAAATGATGCTCCAACCCCGGAAAAGCTCACCGTGACTCAGATTCCAACTCGTGACGTCTTGAAATTGAGGCGTTACGCTATCTCTACATCACAACGGCGGGTTTTAGAGGCACATATGCTTTGAAGTACCTAATATGATCAGTATTTTAAGTCATTAAATACCCACAGAGTTGAGATTGGCAGAATAAGTATATTGTCGCGGTAACGGGCATTAAAGTTTCGGCGCAAATAGATAATAGATGGATAGGTTTCACGTAGATAACGAACTTGTGTAAACAGATAGCGCCAGCAAGCAAGATAACTGAGGCGAAGGCCTCGCCGGCGTAGATTAAGTTACGTTTCTCGAAGGGGATATAAAGATCGAATTATGTAATTAGATGCCTTGTTTTCCAGAAACTTCTAGTGATTCACAGAACACTCTGGTAATCATGAATGGAGATATAAATGGGATTGTGACACGCCAGCAGGAGAGTTTGATACCGAAATTATGGTTTTCCAGAAGCAAAGAATAATGATAGACGTAAAAGGAATATTGGTTCTTTGTGACGACCCAGGGCAAGGTCAGTGAGTTGGGGAAAGTATAGTAACAAAGCCATGAAAGACGCAGTGTCCTTAGAAGGTTTCTAAAGGAATTGTCACACGTATATGAATAGATCGTTTACAATGGCGACCAAAACAGCCACAAAAGGACTTTGTTTGTTCAAAAGAGTTTTGGAGAGTGAAAGTTATATAAAAATACACACGCAGTTGTGGTCAGGGGCACTCTTCGGCGTTTCGCCGATGGAGACGGGTCACGGCTATAAAACCATTATAAACATTATCCGGCGTGTAGCCGATATAAAGGGTAGAGTCAGACGTGAAGCCTATTAGAGCGGTCAACTTGTTCGGTGTTTCATAATTGTCGGTTCATATATACGATAGGAACAAATAAAGTTTATCGAACAATAAATATTCTGCCGTCAATCTCCGTGAACAGTGATCAATTGTGGTAACCCTCGTTCGCCAATCATTAGATATTTGTTCGCCGCCATCAACATATTGTTACAAATTGGCGCGCCAACGTGGAGCTCGATACGAGAAGGAGGTTCGGCACGATAGGAGAAGGACGTTCGACAAGTGGAGCTCGATACGAGAAGGAGTTTCAACCCGACGACGAGGTTCAACGAGAAGCAGATTCAAACTAGAAGGAGGTTCAACCTAGAAGGGGGTTCAACCCGACAACGAGGTTCAACAGGTGAAGGTGGTTCGACAGGAGGAAGGTCGACCCATCAAGAAATTTGTCAACAGTTCGACTGTAAAGAAGAAAGGAGGCCGGCATCGTCATCAGTGACATCATCAGGAGCCAGTAAAAACAATCAAAGGTACAGAGTGTAAAATTATATACTAGACTATGGTGAATTTATTTGAGGAGTGAAAGACAAGATTTTAAGTAAAAAAAAATTGAAGAAAGCATGGAAGTTCAGGAGGTTTATAATAATAACAGTAGGCAGGAAGTAGTTGAAGTAGCTGAGTGTGGTAGATCTGTACCAAAGAATGTAGAAATGGAAGGAAATATGTTAGAGGGAACTAGAGAAATCTTCGCAGGTATAGATAATAGGTGTCAAACTATGATGAAATTATTTGATAATATGATCCAAAGTTTAAATGAAAAAATAGATATCATCAAAGTTTGAGTGGGGAAATGGACAGTAGCAATCAAACGTTTCAACAGATAGGAGAAAAGAGAGCTGATAGTATTCAGAAGTTGGAGGTAGGAGAAATAGAACTAGGAAAGAAGTTAGACAATCAACAACATGCTTTAGAAAATTTCGGGAAAGTTAGTCAGGAAGTAGAGAACGTAAGAGATGAAGTTGAGCAGGTAACAGACAATATAGGGAAAGATGTTAGTGAGGAGACGGAGAATGCTGAAAATGAAGTTATGAATCTAACTAATGTAAGGTCCGATAATGAAAACAGAAAACTTGGGGAGGAAATAGTACAGAAATTAAACGAAGAATTAGGAATGGCTAGAGAAGAGTTAGGAGAAACTAGGAGTAGACTAGAAGTATCAGAGAGGGAAAGTAGAATACAGACGAGGAATTTGGAGAAAATCACAAATGAAATGAACGAGTTAGTAATGGAGATCACGGTGACAAAGGAAACTGAAGTTTTGAATCTAGTTAATGAAAGGACAGATAGCGAAAACAGAAAACTGAGGGAGGAAATCGTACAGAAAGTAGATAAAGAAAGACAAATAGCTAGAAAAGAGTTAGGAGAAACTAGGAGTAGATTGGTAGTATCAGAATGGGAAAATAGAAAACTGACGAGGAATTTGGATAAAACCACAAATGAAATTAGTGAAGTAGCAATAGAGATCACGGTGACGAAAGAAACTGAAGTTTTTAATCTAGTTAGTGAAAGGCCAGATAGTGAAAACAGAAAACAGATAGAGGAAATAGCACAAAAATTAGGCAAAGATAGAGAAATAGCTAGAAAAGTGTTAGAAGAAACTAGGAGTAGACTAGAAGGATCAGAATGGGAAAACAGAAAACCGACGAGGTATTTGGAGGAAACCAAAAGTCAAATGAATGAGGTAGCAATAGATATCACGGCGATGAGCGAAACATTGAAAAACATTCAAAATCCACTGATAAACGAAACAGAAATATTAAAATATTTCGGGCAAGGGGCACAGTTCCATCAGAATATACCTAAGAAAGATAGGAAAAAAGATCGATGTCCAATATCTAAGCTGAATGTGGAAAAATCATGGGGATGTAGAATAAATAAGTCCTTTATACATGGAAAAGTTCGCAAAATTCTCTTGTATTTCGAAATACGTTGTGGTAGGATGAATTTTCTGGTAAATGTCAGGAACTTAGGCTAAAGTATTTAAAACTGCCATAACAAATTGTAAAAGGAGAAGAAACAAACTTGTAAAATGTATAGGCTAAGTATAGTGTAGTGTAAAATGTATAGGTTAAGTATAAACAGTGTTGTGACAGTGCAGTGAAACTTAAAACTAAACAAGTGAAAAAAATATAGTAATGAAAATCAGAACACTAAAGACTTTTGCAAATCATATTTATATAGAATCATAAAGAAGTATTCGGAAATGTATGAAAAAAATTAACCAGTTAAAAAAAGTATCAGAACAATGAAAGACTTTTGAAAAGAATATTTGTATAGAATCAAGAAGAAGAACTCAGAAATGTTGTACACAAATATAATATTATTAATGTACCATTGATTTAAACATGGGAGTGTATATTTAGGAATTGTTTCAAGTGTAACAACAATATGAATTAATTTTAAGTAGATCAGATGGAGAAAAAGAGAGATGAGGTAGATTGAAATATTTTCCGAGTAATATTTAAAAGTTGAAAATTGCAGAACAGAATGTTGGTATATTTGAAATGAAATGCTGTTATGTAACCACGTGAATAATTTTTAGGAAATGTCATGTAAAAAAATTAATGTTTTGAAAAGAAATTGTAAAACGAATTGGAAGTTGCTGACAAAGGTCTAATATTTTGCGTTATATTCGGGCAAGACATATATATTATTTCATTATGGGATAATCAAATAATATCTATGGGGGCATTTGATATCGAAATTATGGTTTTCCAGAAGCAAAGAACAATGATAGACGTAAAAGGAATGTTGGTTCTTTGTGACGACCCAGGGCAAGGTCAGTGAGTAGGGGAAAGTATAGTAACAAAGCCATGAAAGACGCAGTGTCCTTAGAAGGTTTCTAAAGGAATTGTCACACGTATATGAATAGATCGTTTACAGTGGCGATCAAAACAGCCACAAAAGGACTTTGTTTGTTCAAAAGAGTTTTGGAGAGTGAAAGTTATATAAAAATACACACGCAGTTGTGGTCAGGGGCACTCTTCGGCGTTTCGTCGATGGAGACGGGTCATGGCTATGAAACCATTATAAACATTATCCGGCGTGTAGCCGATATAAAGGGTAGAGTCAGACGTGAAGCCTATTAGAGCGGCCAATTTGTTCGGTCTTGAATATTTGTCAGGTCATCAAAATTTATCGAGAAATATAATTAGCATCCAGTCATTATAAACCGTGATTGGTAACCCTCGGTCGGCAGCTTCCATTTCGAGGTTTGAAATAAGAAGCAGTGAATAAATAACTTGGAAACGGGCATTCCAGTGTTGTAAAATTGCCTTCTCACACCCATCCACGCATACCCTGAGGGAAACCTCATTGCTCACTATAATATTTGCTTCAAACTGGTGCACAACATGGAGTTGTGGTAACCTGTGATCGCCACCACAACATTTTCGTATCAAGTTGCAGTTGTGATACAGTGTTGTGAAATGAGAGGCAGCCAGCTATGTTGTAACGAGAGCTAAGGATGTAAGCTGCTGTCACTGTTTGTTATTATGCTTGACCTTGGTAGACTGATGGTGCATGTAACGTAATGCTGCTGTAATCTATAAGAGTATTTCTACGAAAATAAAGGAGAGTTTTAATTTCTGCAACCCAACCTTTTAATTCTACGAACCTACAAAGTCACAATTTGCACAATGTGGAGTTTTGCCATTAGGTTACAGCTAATTCTATTTGTAGGAGACAGCCAGATATTCACCTAAAAGTTCCAGTAATTCCAGAAAGGAATTCACTGCAGCTGTAGAGTGTTATTAATAGATATCGGATCCCATACACCTTAACAATCAATATACGCGCACAAGTACTACACAAGGTCAAGCGTGACATCAACAAACGTCTGTGTCAACAAGTATACCGAAGTGCTGTGTGTGTACACTACGGTACGGATACAAAATATAACCTACCTTACAATATGCCATCCTCCTTATTGCTTTCCATGCGGGAATTACAGTGAACAACCATGTTCATTCGTCAATTGTCAAATGTGAGTTTTCTGCGCCTCTCACTGAAACAATATAAAAGTATTTAAGTTCGATCAACGTCACATGACGATAATGCTAAATATGAGTAGTACAAATAATTTTCTCATGTTTGTCGGAGACTTAGTTTATTCATTATATTACGCAGCACTGAAAATCCAGTATTTTTGAGTAGGATACTGGGCAATTTAATTTTTGTTCGTTTGGTAGGTGGTACATTTTCTATATTGTTAATTTTTGCAGAAACCTTCTCGACTGCTTTTAGACAACTCGAAATTATATTCTTCAAGCTGTTTTGATGGCTGTTGATAGTACCCAAAACTTCTGATTTATAAAATGGAGATTTTCCAATAATTGTTGTGAAAGTAATGCTATTAATACAATATGTCAAACACCTTGCATTCCCTGGAAGGCAGATCTACCTGCTTGGCGAGCAGTAGTTGTAATGAAACTAAAGCTACACGTTGCGAACCGGACTATCCCTGCGTGTTGTAACAGGGACTGACGTCAGCAGTTGTATACTGCGAGAATCGTAAACTTAATATCCCTTTAAAGGTGTATGGGCTCCGATGTCTCGCTATTAAATACAATTCAAACCTTGATGAACTTCAGATTAGCAACTTACATAACGATTTTCACCTGTGCAGTGGAGGAATTTTGTTAAACATGAAATAATTCTACTAATCCAGACCTATTTCTGTGACTAGGTCCTGAAATATGATATGATATACAATTTCCATATTCCAAAATTTTGCAAGTTACAGCTTCAGGCTACATTTATTTGTCTTTATCTTGTTGCTACCTTGGCTTACATGACACCCTGGTCTTCTGCTCTGTCAGTTAAATCTTAACCTCCATACTTCCCTGATTACCTGATTAGTCCCTTTCTTTCCCCTCCTCTTCCTTTCTTACATTTTTTACATTTCTAGCCCATTTTTCTTTTACTTTCTGCAAGAACTCACCAATACTTCTTACCTTCTTTTCCTCTCTGCCCGTTAACATTCTTATAGCTACTATCGTCTTCTCTAATTTCTCCCATTTTTCTTCCCAAACCTTTTTTCTTCATATTGCAAACTCCTCGTATTCTGTTACAGAGTGTTCTATGCTTTCTTTTCCCCCACACAATTCACTAATTTCCTTTTCCCTACCCCTTATCCCTCTTAGAAATATTGTTTCTGTTTTCATCCATGCTAACCCTTCTCTCTCTTGCCTATTGCAGTAATCTACATATGCTTCTCGTCCCCAATTTCTTTTTATTTGCTTGTAAAATTGTAATGATTTCATATTTTCTAGACTGCTCCATATTTCATGTCTTTCTATATCTTCTAATCTGCATTTTACTAATTTACCCACATCGCATGCATTCCTTGCCTCTAATCTCCATATATCTCCCAATTTCTATTTTTCCATAACTCGTCCTAACTCTGCCCACCAACTATTTGAGATCTCTAATCTTTTTTGCTGTCTAATGCATAATTTCATAATTTCCCCTTCTTCTTTAACCAAACACCTATACCATTTTTTATTCTTTCCATTATTCCTTTTCTTCTTGTCTTTCCTAATTCTGCTAAAGCTACTTCCCTAGGAGCTGATCTTGGTAAGCCCAGTAGCTCTTTACAGAACCTTCTGTAGTTTTGGTCCACCGGTCCTGAAATATACTTAATTCCAGTAGGTAAATGTTGTGTAATCCTAAGATCAAACGATTACATAATTTTATTGCTAGAATGACATCTATTATTGAAGGCACTATATTTTCCTGGGAAAGCTTATGTTACTGTAAACCGCTTCTTAATATAAAAAGGCCTTTTTTCGTCCTAACTGCAAAGTCCAGAACAGCGACATACTGAAAACAAATAAAATGTATTTAGATTGATAATGGTAGGATATTTAAGAAATGCGATTATCATCTAGACAGTTTCTAAATTTTGATAAATTGTTTTCATCTTCTTCGTCTTCATCTTTTTCCAAAGTACTCCTGCTTATAGGCTGTGTCTGAGGGTGATACACAGCTGCCTCAAACGACCTAAACAATAGATCCGGCTATCGAACCGCAAGCGGATAACTTGGAGTCCGTGACCATGCTTGTATCACAACACTACAACTTTTTTATTGCAAACGCTACGCTTGAGGGTCTCCTAACACCTACATTTACTAAAGCCGCTTGCCTTAACGCCTCTCGATAGCCGTGATCGTCTAGTGGTTAGGACATTGCGTTGTGGCCGCAATAACCCAGGTTCGAATCCTGGTCACGGCAGTGGTCAAACACTGTCACGGTAGAGGTTGTTTTTTCCAACAGTCGACGCTTCAGACTTTCAAGTTATGAATATATAGGTGCTTTTGTGAAGGAAGTGCCGAAGAAATAAGATTTTATATATGCAAATTGAAAAAAAGGTGATAGCGTGAGGTTACTCTCTGACTACCAGAAGGCGAGATCGTCTGACGTTCGAGAGGAGCTTTCAGTGGGTGATGTGTGCACGTAGAGAACAGGTTCACTACGAATTGTATGTAGGCAAATCACCATGTCAGATACAATACCTGTATAAAACTGCTGTGATACGTATTTCTCATTTAGCTGACGACACTGTATATCGTAAACATGATGGCGGGGCGCTAGAAAATGTTCACGTAGAACATTTCTCTAGTTCATCTTCTACTGGTCAGACAGTAGACCATTCTTACCTCTTGTTTAATGCGTATTTTTAATTACTGTCGAAGGAGTTTCTTATACTGGAGTATTTAAGTGGAACATAGACAATAAATGTAAACTGGTATGTTAAGACTGTGCAGACATTAAGCCGAAACATAATTTCCTATATCCATTTCTTTTATAATGAAATCTTTCATAAACAAAAGAACAACATTCATCGAAATTTTCCTACATACATTTGGATATAGTTTATGGTTCTGGTTTTTCATATGCGTAGCTGTATATATTAGGAACGTCCAGAGTGTAAGTTCTGTTTGGTAATAAAATTAAATTGTGCATAGATACAGAAAAATTATTTAATGTACAAAATTCTACAAATCTTGAACTACTTTGCCACATAACTGCCCAAATTTTGCAGGTATTTGTCATAGAAGTTTGCTGCCTGTGTCTTCAACCAGTTGGAAATATTTTCTTTCAGCTCTTCGTCATTGATGAAGTGTTGACCGCCAAGGAAGAAATGCAAAAACAGATGAAAGCCGCTAGGAGCGAGGTCAGGGCTGTACGGGGTTCGTCCAACATGTCCCAGTCAAATCCCTGTAGCATGTTTTTCGTCGCATTTGCAGTGTGTGATCATGCGTTGTCGTGAAGATCCACAATACCTTTTAGCATCGCAAATTTGCCGGTAACTTTCAATTGGTTTCACTTTCCTAGCATTCAGAAAATGAATCACAGATCTGCTTTCACAAGCGGCGGGATTTTCAGTCAACACTGACATTGCCCGCCTTGCTAGCGTGGTAGTGACATGACTGCCTCACGTTCAAAAGGTCCCGAGTTTGAATCTCGGACAGGGTGATTTACCTGGATAAGGCTTTTTCAGGGGTTTTCCTTATCCTGTAAGACGAATGTCGGGTAACTCTAAGCTCCATGGGCCCCGGACTCGTTTGAGCATCATTTCGTCAATTCTATTTATCGTCCGATATGACTTAACGTTGGAGGACGTAAATTACAAAAAAAGAAGAAAAAACACACACCGACAATGTAAACAAGCACAACAAAGCGTACGTGGCTTACAGCGATCTCACAATGGCGCACGTTTCTTTTCCTTGATACAGAGCGTCTACCGCGCATGTGTGTAACTGCGATTGCAGCGCTGCAGCGGAGATAAATTGAAACAGAACTTACTTTCTGGACGCTCCTTGTATTTTAAAATATGAGCGGTTATGTTTATTAATTTCGGCTTAGCTGTAATATATTAAACATTTATCTTTTTCACCGTATTAAATATTCCTGAGCATTGATTTGAAAGTTTCATAACTGAATAGACGTGAAACTAGTTACGCTTTGTTGTACTAGAGTTATTGATAGAGTTGTACTTAAATGTGTAATGTAATGAGCTTGAGTTACACACATTAGCCGGAAAACATGATATTTTTTCGCTGGATAAATTATTTCGAGTTTAACGTTAAGGAAAAGCAAATAGTTATGGCAGTATGACACAAGTAACAATACATAAAACGATAACAAATATAGTGAGATCCACATAAAGCTGAACTATTTCAATGATCCATAATTTCCTTTTGAAAGCTGGTAAAGTGTAGAAATTTGTTTTAATGAACTCAGTGGCTATGTGACAATTGACAACACTGACAATTGTTGACAGCTGACAGTCTTAAATGTGCCATTTTCTTTGATACGACTGTAGACACTGAAGTTTATATGGATATCTTCAAGACATTTGTGCAGAAGTTTTATGCTATCGAATTGAGAGTAGGTTATTTCCAGCAAGATGGAGCAACGTGCCATACATTTAATGAGACTAGGGAACTTGTGACCAGTATTTTGATAATCGAAAAATCTCAAAAGGTCTGTGACGGCCCAGGTCCCCTGACCTAACTTCACCGGATTTTTTCTTCTGGGAATATCTAAAAATGGAGTGTACAAGAATAGGTCATGGACAATTGATGTTCTCAAGGAAGCCATTCAAACCGAAATATGTAACATTAGCGAGGATGCTCTCCGAAAACTTCAGAGAATATGGTGAGACGAGTGCAAACTTGTGTAGATGCTGGTGGAGGACACCTCTAACATTTTCTCTGAGATATAAATAGTGCAATGTAATCTCCCAATTGTGTGTTATATTCTCCCAAAGTTGCACGTGTGCGCTACTATTGGTTCAAAAGTTATGACCTATTGAATTGGTTTAGGTTTATATGGATCGCACTGTATTATTGTTTCCTGAGGTCCTGTTAGTCTTAGCACTTTAAGAAAAAATAAACTCAAAATTCCTTATTGGAATTTAAAGGATTTTAAAAACCTGGTGCAACCATAGGAAGGTTCCTAGAACTCAAGTAATTGGTCTTAAACGTTTATATTTCTTTAATATGATATTGAATTTTCAAGCACTTTTTATTGTTCTACATATAAATACTCTCCTAATTGTTTCACTTTGTAATTATGGTTACATAGTTTTCAAAACTTGCTCGTTGACCTATGGTAAATCTACATGGCAAAGGAATATTTTGTATGTAATTTAAAAATAGGATGAAAAATTACTGAGAAATATAAAGCGAAGTATTGTAATATAAACTGTTTGGTGCACAAAAATATTCTAAAATAACATAGAAGGAAACTGGATTATTTAGAAGAGTTGTAATTTTTAATATTCTTTTTTCTTCATGTGTGGTAAAAATTTGGCTTTCTGTTGATTTGAAGCTGCAGCTTTGGAGTTTATAGGCCAGCATCTAACCACTAAGTCATCTATATGTCACCCCTCCTCCATTTTTGTTTTTAATTTTCTTCCTCCAGGGTTAAGTCATGTCGGACAGTAAATTAAATGGGTGAAAGGATACTCAAATAAACCCAAGGACCATAGAGATACCTTATCTTTTAGGATAAGTGAAAACCCTGGAAAAAAGCTCATCCAGATAAGTCACCCTAACCGAGATCGCCCGCCTCGGTAGAGTAGATGGTAGCGTGTCTCTCTCACGTTCAAAAGGTCCCGAATTCGAATCTCGGTCAGGATGAGTTTCCTGGATAAGGTCTTTTTCTGTCGTTTTCCCTTATCCTGAAAGACGAATGTCAGGTAGCTCTAAGCTCCATGGACCCCGGACCCATTTGAACATCATTTCACCCATTTCATTCATCGTCCGACATGACTTAACCCTGGAGGACGTAAATGACAAAAATTAAATAAATAATAACTAACCGAGGTTCAAAATCAGGTCCTCTTGAACGTGAGTACACACGCTATCTTCTACGCTACAGAGGTGGGCATTTTCTCCAATACATTAGCTATAAAGTTAGTTAAACTTAATACAGCAATGAATAAACCTTTTCCCATAATGTTTTATTTTCAAAACTTCCCACCGGTGTTATGTAGTTTATATATTTTACCGTGAAATAATGAGTTGGATGTGTAAATTCCTTAGTGCTAGAAACAAGCGAGCAACGATCTGTATGTGAACAGTGCTGCAGTACGGCTGTAGGCAGGTGGAGAAAGGCATGTTAGTTAATCATTGTCACTGACACGCCACATCTGCCGTAAAATTATGCACTTAATAATGAATGACATATTCTGTGTAGGTGGTAGTTATATCCGCTGTAGAATTGCTTACTATATCAAAATCTTACACCTGTAACACGAGACTGGCTGTGGTAATTGGATATAATTGTTGTTATTACCTACATGTGAGTCTGGGAGCAATTGCTGATGATTACAGAGATAGCTTATTGTTGGGCTTGTCGAAGGGTTGAAATAACTAAGTATTTATCAGAAATTACGTTTTTATTACTTTCGTTCCACCGAAATATTCCATATAAAGATGTTGCCAGGAACTAGAAGCCTCATGAATTAAAAAAAATACATAAAAATATTTTTAGGCTAAAATGCCTGTGTTTGCGACTCAGTAAATAACATACCTCAAAGACGAAATTATAAATAAGCACTAAATTAATTAGTCAACTGAAAAATTCAATGCCACGGCCGGTATTTGAACCACGGATCTCCTGGTTTCCGTCCAGTCGCTCTAATGACCAACATGTCGACGTGTTCAGAACCTCTAGAGCTTAGAGTTACCCGACATTCTTGCAAAACGAGGGAGAAAGGCTATGAAAACCTTATCGAGAAAAACTCCAGATTGGAAATGTGTGTAGTGTTTAACGCCCGCATTTACTACATACGGCACCGCAGGCGATGACACTGATGATACATGAGATGAAGATGGAGCACCGGTGGAATGAGATGGCGGGGGAAACCGGAGGTCCCGGAGAAAACCCGCCCCAGCCCCGTGTTTTCCACAGCAATTCTCACTTTGTGGTCGCCTGGGATCGAAGCCGGGCTGCCTTGGTGAGAGGCAAGCGGTCTAACCACTGATCCACCATTTTTGAACTCGGCACCTCTTGAACCTATGGCAGATATCCATAGCAGTAAAAGTAACATATACTTTAGATAACATATACAAAATTATTTGTGTATTCTTTCAACTCACGCCAAAAATAATTGAATAGTGATACATAGATAAATAGTAAATATTTCTAAAATAAATTAAAAGGGAAGTCATAGTCGCTACATGGGTTAGTGCCACTTTATACTCCGTGGCCTAGAGTCGCATTTCGCGCCAAGATACATCAGAAGTTTTCCTCGTGGAGATTGTGTGCGGTACACACGCACCGTAAGGTGAACCCTGTAGCTTCGGACCTCCCCGATAAGTTAAACTTCAACCGTTCGTATATATATATTACACGGTGTGCGGAATGTATCCGCGATAGTTTCCGATGTTCAAGTATTACAAATTAATGCTTTTGTGATTTTATACAAATATTGCACTGTTCAATTACAATAACAATTTAAAAGCGTTTGGTAAGTTAATATTGTTGGCATATAAAAAGAAGTGAAAACCCAAATTTTTCAGGAAGAAAAGTCTCTGGTGACAGTATATCTTTGTTTATGAATGTTTCGTAATCTCTGTTTACTCTAGAGTTTAAAGCAGCATTATTCAGTTACTCTTTTATGAAAAAAGTGTATCAGATGGATCAATGAGACGCGATCCACCTTCGCCCCCCTTACTACTGCTAGAATAATCCAACAGAGTTAATGTGGGCTTAAATTATGTTGCAAACAGAAATAATGTTTTTAAACTGACTGACGTTGAACCACTTATTCACGAGGAAATTGACAAGGAACACAAGACTGGGAAAACTGCGTGAGACAGCAGATAAACTACAAGAAGACGGCTTTTGGAAAGAAATAGCACGTAACGAGATTTTGGAACCTATCTTCATAAATTTGCAGTACTCAGACGTTGAAGAGAATGACAATGAGGAATTATCTCTTAACGTAAGTAATATTCACAGCTATACGGATGCACCGCTGGTATTTTCGTTGGTTTAGAAAAATAAATAATCCATAAACTATAATTAACTTTAAACTAAATATTTAAAACATTTGCGTAATATTTTAATATTCATGTTGCAATTGTGATTTCAACAACTGAATTATTATAAATCTTTGGAAAATTCAGTTTGCTTTCCCTTACTCGCAAGTGTCCGAGAGAGAGAGAGAGAGAGAGAGAGAGAGAGAGAGAGAGAGAGAGAGAGAGAGAGAGAGAGAGAGAGAGAGAAAGAGAGAGAGAGAGAGAAAGAGAGAGAGAGAGGGAAATATTAAAAGAGTGGGGATAACGAGGTGGCAACGACGAAGGATAACGCATTTGTTTTGCTACAGGCAAGAACTCTTCGCATTTGGAACACACAATAACTGTGAAAAAGCGTAATGAAGAACGTCATCGAGGCAACAATCATTAAGGGAAAGTACAAAGGAGAAGATATCTTGATCCCGCGTATTCCGATTAGATCCATTTGATTCTAAGCGTCTACAATTTCCCGTACGTTTGGCCTTTGCGATGACAATAAATAAATCACAAGGGCTGCCGTTGGAAGTTTGCGGAATCAACTTCGAGTTTCCCTGTTTCTCTCATGGACAATTATTACACGTCCCGTGTTTGCGCGTCCGAAATCTATCATCTTTCACCATCTATCATCTTTATATATGCACCACGAAAAAGACAAAATTATTGGTTATAGAAAGCTTTATATTGATTAACTTTATTGTAGCTGTTGTATTTAAACTTCACCCCTAATTGCAGAATAAATAACTAATCCGAATTTGTTTTATTTATATAGATAACTTCAGACAGCTCTTTTTGGCGGTACGGTCAGCTACTTAGTAATAAAACTTTTTGTAAAGGTTTTCTTGTTAACATGAAGACAATAAATTAGTAAGCTTTCGTATTAATATCTGTCAAAATTATACAAAAATAAACGATAATTGGTGAAGAAAGTTATATAAATTTAACACATCAAACTTTTTTAAAGTTGTATTGCATTAAATCTTTGTAAAAACATTAAGTAAAGTTAGGTTAGAGATTCAATTTCTTCGCATAATTACACTTCAAGGTTTGTACCTGATTTGTCCATTCCGGTTTCTTTTCCATAGTTACATGTGAACATACCGGGTTTCTTCAGTCCAAATTCAGCTGCCTCGTGGTGGTCAATTGATTTGTATGTAGTCTATAGCTTTCAACCTGAGTACTTTGAGCAACACGTGCATTTCCATCCTAGGCATCATAGAAAAGCAATGGAAATATGTACACACCCCAAATGTAAACAACAAACAGGAAGCACCGAAAGTGAATAGGACCTACATTCCTGTACTTAGCAATCAGATTCTCTCTCGAATATTATTGACAACTACTTTTGGTCACTCCAAGGGCTCCAGCATTTTATGCCAATCAATAATTAACAACTTCTGTAACCATCTATATGTTATAATCGCTTCGGTAGCGTGATGGTAGCATGTCTGCCTCACCTTCAGGAGGTCCCGAGTTCGGATCTCGGTCTGAACAAGGTTTTACGGGGATTCCCCTATCCTGGTAGACGAATGTCGGGTAACTCTAAGCTCCATGGACCCCACTTGACTATCATTTCACCAATTTCATCCATTGTCCTACATAACTTAACGTTGGAGGACTTAAATTTCTAAAAAAATGTATCTATATTATATAATGACAAACAGTGCTCTGATGACGCCCATGCAGTTACAAAGTGATAGGTTCCACAAAAATCAATGAACTATTTCAATAAGGCCCAATTAAAATTCAAATTTATTTGGAGTGTTCTCCATAATTATAAATGGAATTTTCAGTTTCTGTTAACTTTGTTCGAAGCTATCACGAAAATTAATCTCTCTTTCAAATAAGACTTCATATATAATCCTGGCAATCGATCTATAAAAAGATTCTGATTAATTACACTGGGCAACAATGAAAATGTTTCGGGCTTAACAATAGTGAATTTATATGTATTTCCATCTGCTGAATTAAAAAAATCACCATAAAAATGATGGATTAATTCTTGTTCTGAAGATAAAGTGACATTTTATTTTTTAGAGTGAAGATTTTATATTAATGGGAACTTTTTTGGGAGCTGGCACACCTGTCAAATAAAAAACTCAATCGGAGAGAAATTTTGGAAATTAAGTGATGCAAAACTTAGGGGAGTCGTTTTTGTCGGACCATAAATACGAGAACTTGTAATGCATTCTGTATTTGATCAGATTTTGGAGTGGAAAGAAAAGGAAGCTTGGGAGGCCTTCAAGGGTGTTGTTCATGGATTTTAGGCAACAAAAGAGATGACATATTGAAGCTTTTGGTGACAGTGCGCCTGCAAAAATACCGTAACCTTGTATGCAACATGTCCCTTAAGATCCATTTTCTCCACTCCCAAACATGGGGAGAGATTCCATCAGGACATTTCTGTTATGGATCAAAGATATCAGGGCCGTTGGAATGAAGTAATGCTTGCGGATTACTGTTGGTCTTTGTATCGGGACTCTGCGGAACTCCATCACAAGAGGCAAGCTAAAAGACGACGAAGTCAATAGGCCACCACATGATTCTCTTCAGACACGACTATCTACGAAGTATTTTTCCAACAATTTGGAACCTTGAGCATGTAATTACCAGTTAAAAAAAATCAAATGCACTTTCATTGTTGTTAGCATGTATGTAATTAAAATGTATCCTTTTCTCTCAATCTGTTAATATGTAATACTTCCACCTTGTGTGTATCATAAAAACTAGAGCTAATAAAAGCTTTTCAATGTCATATTTGTTTTTCTCAACCCAAAATTAGTGCTCGAAACATTCAAAAATTATTTTTTGTTGCCCAGTGTTATTTATGTTAGTGCACATTGCTATACGTGCTTGTACTGGACACGAGTTCAGCGTGTGATGCCATCCCGCTCTCTATTATTCTGTCTACTCCATGTTTATTAAAATACCTTTAAGGATATGTATGACTAACATTACATGAACATTTTCAAAAAGTCTCTTGTTCCGCTTTGTAGTCTATAAAATAGTGTAAGTCTTCTTGAATCCAAAGGAAGCTTAGTATCCGCAAGCCATTTTTAAATGCTCTAATCTAGCTTGAAAGTTTTGTGAATGCTAATGTTAAATATGAATTCAAATTCTTTAGTGTTGTTTTCTCGCTACTGAAAATTTCAGCATTTGTCATCATTTAAAATGCTGCTTGCGTCGCAGTTTTGGAGTTAGACTGATGAAACATGCTACACACGTCCATTCAGACACAGTGAATTGAAATTGTCTTGAGTGTTATTGTGAGATGCATTTAAGCACACTTTCTTTGCTACAAAATACAAAAATTTCAACTTTTGGGCAAGAAAGCTATATTCATAGCTTTAAAATTTTCTGGAGCCTAAAATTATTATGACGCATGGAAACCCAGTACAAATTAAAACAACTGGACATATTGGAAACCTGTTGTTAAAATATTAGACCAAAATTTAAGTTGTTTTGTCGCAAGGGACTTTTTAGGTGACGTAACCAAAATTAAATAATTTTCAAACTATCAGAGCGAAATTGACAAAATGTGGGCTTATCATATTTGCACTAAGGTAAATCTGTGGTATAAATATTAAAAAGCTAGCGTTATTAGTTCAGGATTTCAAATTTTTAGTCTTAGGTATCCTTAAAGGCTTAACTTACTCACGTTATTAAAGGAGATGCTGCCGTTTAGTTCATACATAATTGGTGTCTTTTTAGGAAACCATTCATCACTCGTGCTTCATGTGACAAATGTTTGCGACTTGGCGGATATTTTGTTTTAATTCTTTCAGGGGGTGTGGGTTTGTTTTGTATACTTTATGCTTTAAGTTACCCCAGATATAGAAATCGCAGGCGGTTAAGTTGCAGGGCCGAGAGAGCTGCAAATCTCGACTAATAATTCTGTCCTGACTCATATTTTCAATTCTTCTAATTAAAAGATTGACTGTATCAGATGTTTTTGTGTGTAATTTACGTCCTCCAACGTTGTCATATCGGACGGTGAATGAATTGGGTGAAAACATGCTCAAATGAGTCCAGGCTCCAGGGAGCTTAGAGTTACCCACCATTCGTCTTGAAGGCTAAGGGAAAACCCCGGAAAAACCTTATCCAGGTAACTCACCCTGACCGAGATTTCAACTCGGGACCTCTTGAACGTATGGGATGTTGCAGGGTCCTGTTTAAAAAAGGCAAACTCGCTCTCCCTGTCTGTTAATTCTCTAAAACAAGATGGGGGTAAAATTTTATTCAAGTATGTACGGGCGTCAACCGTTGACTGAAAGCAAACTGGGCCTACAACTATTTCTCAGCTAATAGAGAAATGACAGCATTTTCCAATGTGAACTACAACGAGAGATAGTTTCCTATCGAGGTGCCAAACGTGTATGGTCAACAACGGTGGCCATTTTCAGCGTCTCATTTTTTAACATGGGTAAGTAAAACCTTTAAAAGAAGTTTTAAAAGTGCCGCATGCTTTTATCTGCGCCTTCCTATCATAGTGGCAGACGGCAGCGAGCGCTGAGGATGCGGGCAGAAGAACACCTCGCAGTCGGTTCGGATGTGTTTGGGTCTCTCTGTACTTCGAGGTGTGCGGGATGCAGTAATGTAGGAATGAGGGGAATCATAACAAAACTGAGGTCTTAAAGCCTGGAAACAGACTATTGCCTCTCCTCGAAATAATTTCTTTTATGTGTATATATAAGGTGGATAAATGCATATAGTATATAAAACTGATTTAAAAATATTGGAACTAAGAGGATTTTCATTAAAATCTCAACTATTCAACACTTCGATTCTGAATTATGCTGTTCTTTCTCTCTCTCACTCACATACACAATGTAGGAATGCAAACAGTCTTTTCCAAAATGCGATTTTGATTTACTTTTGGCTGCAATACAATGCTTCCTCTTTTTTGTGCTGTTACGTCCCCCGACGTTAAGTCATATCGGCTGTGGTAATTGGATATAATTGTTGTTATTACCTACATGTGAGTCTGGGAGCAATAGCTGATGATTCCAGAGATAGCTTATGATTGGGCTTGACGAAGGGTTGAAATAACTAAGTATTTATCAGAAATTACGTTTTTATTACTTTCTTTCCACCGAAATATTCCATATAAAGATGTTGCCAGGAACTAGAAGCCTCATGAATTAAAAAAATAAATAAAAATATTTTTAGGCTAAAATGCCTGTGTTTGCGACTCAGTAAATAACATACCTCAAAGACGAAGTTATAAATAAGCACTAAATTAATTAGAGCCAACTGAAAAATTCAATGCCACGGCCGGGATTTGAACCACGGATCTCCTGGTTTCCGTCCAGTCGCTCTAATGACCAACATGCCAACGTGTTCAGAACCTCTAGAGCTTAGAGTTACCCGGCATTCTTGCAAAACGAGGGAGAAAGGCTATGAAAACCTTATCGAGAAAAACTCCAGATTGGAAATGTGTGTAGTGTTTAACGCCCGCATTTACCACATACGGCACCGCAGGCGATGACACTGATGATACATGAGATGAAGATGGAGCACCGGTAGAATGAGATGGCGGGGGAAACCGGAGGTCCCGGAGTAAACCCGCCCCAGCCCCGTGTTTTCCACAGCAATTCTCACTTTGCGGTCGCCTGGGATCGAAGCCGGGCTGCCTTGGTGAGAGCCAAGCGGTCTAACCCCTGATCCACCATTTTTGAACTCGGCAGCTCTTGAACCTATGGCAGATATCCATAGCAGTAAAAGTAACATATACTTTAGATAACATATACAAAATTATCTGTGTATTCTTTCAACTCACGCCAAAAATAATTGAATAGTGATACATAGATAAATAGTAAATATTTCTAAAATAAATTAAAAGGGAAGTCATAGTCGCTACATGGGTTAGTGCCACTTTATACTCCGTGGCCTAGAGTCGCATTTCGCGCCAAGATACATCAGAAGGTTTCCTCGTGGAGATTGGGTGCGGTACACACGCACCGTAAGGTGAACCCTGTAGCTTCGGACCTCCCCGATAAGTTAAACTTCAACCGTTCGTATATATATTACACGGTGTGCGGAATGTATCCGCGAGAGTTTCCGATGTTCAAGTATTACAAATTAATGCTTATGTGATTTTATACAACTATTGCACTGTTCAATTACAATAACAATTTAAAAGCGTTTGTTAAGATAATATTGCTGGCTTATAAAAAGAAGTGAAAACCCAAATTTTTCAGGAAAAAAAGTGTCTGGTGACAGTATATCTTTGTTTATGAATGTTTGGTAATCTCTATTTACTCTAGAGTTTAAAGCAGCATTATTCAGTTACTCTTTTATGAAAAAAGTGTATCAGATGGATCAATGAAACGCGATCCACGTTCGCCCCCCCCTTACTACTGCTAGAATAATCCAACAGAGTTAATGTGGGCTTAAATTATGTTGCAAACAGAAATAATGTTTTTAAACTGAATGACGTTGAACGACTTATTCACGAGGAAATTGACAAGGAACACAGCTAGACTGGGAAAACTGCGTGAGACAGCAGATAAACTACAAGAAGACGACTTTTGGAAAGAAATAGCACGTAACGAGATTTTGGAACCTATCTTCATAAATTTGCAGTACTCAGACGTTGAAGACAATGACAATGAGGAATTATCTCTTAACGTAAGTAATATTCACAGCTATACGGATGCACCGCTGGTATTTATTTATTTATTTATTTATTTATTTATTTATTTATTTATTTATTTATTTATTTATTTATTTATTTATTTATTTATTTATTTATTTATTTATTTATTTATTTATTTATTTATTTATTTATTTATTTATTCATTTATTCATTCATTCATTCATTCATTCATTCATTCATTCATTCATTCATTCATTCATTCATTCATTCATTCATTCATTCATTCATTCATTCATTCATTCATTCATTCATTCATTCATTCATTCATTCATTCATTCATTCATTCATTCATTCATTCATTCATTCATTCATTCATTCATTCATTCATTCATTCATTCATTCATTCATTCATTCATTCATTCATTCATTCATTCATTCATTCATTCATTCATTCATTCATTCATTCATTCATTCATTCATTCATTCATTCATTCATTCATTCATTCATTCATTTATTTATTTATTTATTTATTTATTTATTTATTTATTTATTTATTTATTTATTTATTTATTTATTTATTTATTTATTTATTTATTTATTTATTTATGTATTTATTTATTTATTTATTTATTTATTTATTTATTTGTTTATTTATTTATTTATTTATTTATTTATTTATTTATTTATTTATTTATTTATTTATTTATTTATTTATTTATTTATTTATTTATTTATTTATTTATTTATTTATTTATTTATTTATTTATTTATTTATTTATTTATTTATTTATTTATTTATTTATTTATTTATTTATTTATTTATTTATTTATTTATTTATTTATTTATTTATTTGTTTATTTGTTTATTTAATTATTCATTTTTTATATTACGCAGCACTGAAAATCCAGTATTTTTGTGTAGAATAACGGGCAATTTATTTTTTGTTCGTTTGGTAGGTGATACATTCTCTATATTGTTAATTTTTGCAGAAACCTTCTCGACTGCTTTTAGACAGCTCGAAATTATATTTTTCAAGCTGTTTTGATGGCTGTTGATAGTACACAAAACTTTTGATTTATAAAATGGTGATTGTCCAATAATTGTTGTGAAAGTAATGCTATTAATACAATATGTCAAACACCTTGCACTCCCTGGAAGACAGATCTACCTGCTTGGCGAGCAGTAGCTGTAATGAAACTGAAGCTACACGTTGTGAACCGAACTATCCCTGCGTGTTGTCCCCGGGACTGACGTCAGATGTTGCATACTGGAAGAATCGTAAACTTAATATCCCTTTAAAGGTGTACGGGCTCCGATGTCTGATTATTAAATACAATTCAAACTTTGATGAACTTCAGATTAGCAACTTACATAATGATTTTCACCTGTGCAATGGAGGAATTTTGTTAAACGTGAAATAATTCTACTAATCCAGACCTATTTCCGTGACTAGGTCCTGAAATATGATATGATATATAATTTCCATATTCCAAAATTTTGCAAGTTACAGCTTTAGGCTACATTTATTTGTCTTTACCTTGTTGCTACCTTGGCTTACATGACACGCTGGTCTTCTGCTCTGTCAGTTAACTCTTAACCTCCATACCTCCCTGAATACTTGATTAGTCCCTTTCTTTACCCTCCACTTCCTTTCTTACATTTTTTATATTTCTAGCCCATTTTTCTTTTACTTTCTGCAAGAACTCACCAATGCTTCTTACCTTCTTTTCCTCTCTGCCCGTTAACATTTTTATAGCTACTATCGTCTTCTCTACTTTCTCCCATTTTTCTTCCCAAACCCTTTTTCTCCATATTGTAACCTCCTCGTATTCTGTTACACAGTGTTCTATGCTTTCTTTTCCCCCACACAATTCACAAATTCCCTTTTCCCTACCTCTTATCACTCTTAGAAATATTGTTTCTGTTCTCATCCATGCTAAGCCTTCTCTCTCTTGCCTATTGGAGTAATCTACATATGCTTCTCGACCCCAATTTCTTTTTATTTGCTTGTAAAATTGTAATGATTTCATATTTTCTAGACTTCCCCATATTTGCTGTCTTTCTATATCTTCTAATCTGCGTTTTACTAATTTACCCACATCGCATGCATTCCTTGACTCTAATCTCCATATATCTCCCATTCCTATTTTTTCCATAATTCGTCCTAACTCTGACCACCAAATATTTGAGAGCTCTAATCTTTTTTGCTGTCTAATGCATAATTTCATAATTTCGCCTTCTTCTTTAACCAAACACCTGTACCATTTTTTGTTCCTTCCATTATTCCATTTCTTCCTGTCTTTCCTAATTCTGCTAAAGCTACTTCCCTAGGTGCTGATCTTGGTAAGCCGAGTAGCTCTTTACAAAACCTTCTGTAGTTTTGGTCCACCGGTCCTGAAATATACTAAATTCCAGTATGTAAATTTGTCAAATCTTAAAATCAAACGGTTTCATAATTTTACTGCTAGAAAAGCATCTATTATTGAAGACACTATATTTTCCTGGGAAAGCTTATGTTACTGTAAACCGCTTCTTAATATAAAAAGGCCTTTTTTCATCCTAACTGCAAAGTCCAGAAGAGCGACATACTGAAAACAAATAAAATGTATTTAGATTGATAATGCTAGGATATTTAAGAAATGCGATTATCATCTATACAGTTTCTAAATTTTGATAAATTGTTTTCATCTTCTTCGTCTTCATCTTTTTCCAAAGTACTCCTGCTTATAAGCTGTGTCTGAGGGTGATACACAGCTGCCTCAAACGACCTAAACAATAGATCCGGCTATCGAACCGCAAGCAGATAACTTGGAGTCCGTGACCATGCTTGTATCACAACACTACAACTTTTTTTATTGCAAACGCTACGCTTGAGGGTCTCCTAACACCTACATTTAATAAAGCCGCTTTCCTCAACGCCTCTCGATAGCCGTGATCGTCTAGTGGTTAGGACATTGCGTTGTGGCCGCAATAACCCAGGTTCCAATCCTGGTCACGGCAGTGGTCAAGCACTATCACGGGAGAGGTTATTTTTTTCAACAGTCAACGCTTCAGACTTTCAAGTTATGAATATATAGGTGCTTTTGTGAAGGAAACTCCGAAGAAATAAGATATTATATATGCAAATTGAAAAAAGGTTATAACGTGAGGTTACTCTCTGACTACCAGAAGGCGAGATCGTCTGACGTTCGAGAGGAGCTTTCAGTGGGTGATGTGTGCACGTAGAGAACAGGTTCACTACGAATTGTATGTAGGCAAATCACCATGTCAGATACAATACCTGTATAGAACTGCTGAGATACGTATTTCTCATTTAGCTGACGACACTGTATATCGTAAACATGATGGGAGGCGCTAGAAAATGTTTACGTAGAACATTTCTCTAGTTCATCTTCTACTGGTCAGACAGTAGACCATTCTTACCTCTTGTTTAATGCGTATTTTTAATTACTGTCAAAGGAGTTTCTTATACTGGAGTATATAAGTGGAACATAGACAATAAATGTAAACTGGTATGTTAAGACTGTGCAGACATTAAGCCGAAACATAAATTCCTATATCCATTTCTTTTATAATGAAATCTTTCATAAACAAAAGAACAACATTCATCGAAATTTTCCTACATACATTTGGATATAGTTTATGATTCTGGTTTTTCATATGCGTAGCTGTATATATTAGGAACGTCCGGAGTGTAAGTTCTGTTTGGTAATAAAATTAAATTGTGTATAGATACAGAAAAATTATTTAATGTACAAAATTCTACATATCTTGAACTACTTTTCCAAATAACTGCCCAAATTTTGCAGGTTTTTGTCATAGAAGTTTGCTGCCTGTGTCTTCAACCAGTTGGAAATATTTTCTTTCAGCTCTTCGTCATTGTTGAAGTGTTGACCGCCAAGGAAGAAATGCAAAAACAGATGAAATCCGCTAGGAGCGAGGTCAGGGCTGTACGGGGTTCGTCCAACATGTCCCAGTCAAATCCCTGTAGGATGTTTTTCGTCGCATTTGCAGTGTGTGATCATGCGTTTGTCGTGAAGATCCACAATACCTTTTAGCATCGCAAATTTGCCGGTAAGTTTCAATTGGTTTCACTGTCCTAGCATTCAGAAAACGAATCACAGATCTGATTTCACAAGCGGCGGGATTTTCAATCACCACTGACATTGCCCGCCTTGGTAGCGTGGTGGTGGCATGACTGCCTCACGTTCAAAAGGTCCCGAGTTTGAATCTCGGTAAGGGTGAGTTACCTGGATAAGGCTTTTTCCGGGGTTTTCCTTATCCTGTAAGACGAATGTTGGGTAACTCTAAGGTCCATGGGCCCCGGACTCATTTGAGCATCATTTCGTCCATTCTATTTATCGTCCGATATGACTTAACGTTGGAGGACGTAAATTACAAAAAAAAAAGAACACCGACAATGTAAACAAGCACAACAAAACGCACGTGGTTGACAGCGATCTCACAGTGGCGCACGATTTTTCTCCTTGATATAGAGCGTCTAACGCGCATGTGCGGAAATGCCATCGCAGCGCTGCAGCGGATATAAATTGAAACAGAACTTACCCTCTGGACGCCCCTTGTATTTTAAAATACGAGCGATTATGTTTTTTAATTTTGCCTTAGCTGTAATATATTACAATTTTTTTCACTGTATTAAATATTCCTGAGCATTGATTTGAAGGTTTCACAGCTGACTCGACGTGATACTAGTTACGCTTTGTTGATACTAGAGTAATTGATATAGTTGTACTTAAATGTATAATGTAATGAGCTTGAGTTACACACATTAGCCGGACAACATGATATTTTTTCACTGGATAAATTATTTGGAGTTTAACGTTAAGGAAAAGCAAATATTTATGGCAGTATGACAAAAGTAACAATACATATGACGATAGCAAATATAGTGAGATCCATATAAACCTGAACTATCTCAATATGCCATAATTTCAATTTGAAAGCTCGTAAAGTGTTGAAATTTGTTTTAATGAACTCAGTGGCTCTGTCAGAATTGCAACGCAGACAATTGTTGACAGCTGATAGTCTTAAATGTGCCATTTTCTTTGATACGACTGTAGACGCTGACGGTTATATGTGTATATCCAATACATTTGTGGAGCAGCTGGATTATATCGAAGTGAGAGAAGGTCGTTTCCAGCAAGATGGAGCAACGTACCATACATCTAATGACACCATGGAACTTGTAATCAGTTCCTTTGATACGACTGTAGACACTGAAGTTTACATGGGTATCTTCAAGTCATTTGTGGAGAAGCTGGATTATATCGAAGTGAGAGAATGTCGTTTCCAGCAAGATGGAGCAACGTGCCATACATCTAATGACACCATAGAACTTGTAACCAGTTTCTTTGATACGACTGTAGACACTGAAGTTTACATGGGTATCTTCAAGTCATTTGTGGAGCAGCTGGATGATATCGAATTTAAAGAAGGTAGTTTCCAGCAAGATGGAGAAACGTGTCATACATCTAATGACACCATGGAACTTGTAATCAGTTTCTTTGGTACGACTGTAGACACTGAAGTTTATATGGGTATCTTCAAGTCATTTGTGGAGCAGCTGGATGATATCGAATTTAAAGAAGGTCGTTTCCAGCAAGATGGAGCAACGTGTCATACATCTAATGACACCATGGAACTTGTATCCAGTTCCTTTGATACGACTGTAGACATGAAATTTATATGGGTATCTTCAAGTCATTTGTGGAGCAGCTGGATGATATCAAATTTAAAGAAGGTAGTTTCCAGCAAGATGGAGCAACGTGTCATACATCTAATGGCACCATTTAACTTGTAACCAGTTTCTTTGATACGACTGTAGACTTTGAGATTTATATCGGTATCTTCAGGTCATTTGTGGAGCAGCTGGGTGATATCAAATTTAAAGAAGGTAGTCTCCAGCAAGATGTAGCAACGTGCCATACATCTAATGTGCACCATGGAACTTGTAACCAGCTTCTTTGATACGACTGTAGACACTGAAGTTTATATGGGTATATTCAAGTCATTTGTACAGCAGCTGGATGATATCGAATTTAAAGAAGGTCGGTTCCAGCAAGATGGAGCAGCGTGCCATACATCTAATGACACCATGGAACTTGTAACCAGCTTTTTGATAATGGAATAATCTCAAAAGTTCTGTAACGGCCCAAATACCCTCACCTAATTCCACCGGATCTTTTCTTGTGCGAGTATCTAAACATAGAGTGTACAATAATAGGTCACGGACAATTGATGATCTCAAGGAATCCATTCGAATAGAAATAAGTAACGTTGGCGAGGATGCTCTCCGAAAACTTCAGAGAATATGGTGAGACGAGTGCAAACTTGTGTAGATGCTGGTGGAGGACACTTCTAACATTTTCTCTGAGATGTAAATAGTGTAATGTGATCTCCCAATTGTTTATTATATTCTCCCAAATTTGCACGTGTGCGCTATTATTGGTTCAAAAGTTATGACCTATTGAATTGGTTCAGGGTTATATGGATCGCACTGTATTATTGTTTCCTGAGGTCCTGTTAGTCTTAGCACTTTAAGAAAAGTTACCTCAAAATTCCTTCTGGAATTTAAAGGATTTTAAATACCTGGTGCAACCATAGGAAGGTTCCTAGAACTCAAGTAATTGGTCTTAAACATTTATATTTCCTCAATATGATATTGAATTTTCAAGCATCTTTTATTGTTCTACATATAAATACTGTCCTAATTGTTTCACTTTGTAATTATGGTTACATAATTTTCAAAACTTGCTCGTTGACCTATGGTAAATCTACATGGCAAAGGAATATTTTGTATGTAATTTAAAAATAGGATGAAAAATTACTGAGAAATATAAAGCGAAGTATTGTAATATAAATTGTCTTGTGCACAGAAATATTCTAAAATAACATAGAAGGAACCTGGATTATTTAGAAGAGTTGTAATTTTTAATATTCTCTTTTTCTTCATGTGTGGTAAAAATGTGGCTTTCTGTTGATTTGAAGATGCAGCTTTGCGGTTTATAGGCCAGCACCTAACCACTAAGTCATCTATATATCACCCCTCCTCCATTTTTGTTTTTAATTTTCTTCCTCCAGGGTTAAGTCATGTCGGACAGTAAATTAAATGGGAGAAAGGATACTCAAATAAACCCAAGGACCATATAGCTACCTTATCTTTTAGGATAAGTGAAAACCCTGGAAAGAAGCTCATCCAGATAAGTCACCCTAACCGAGATTGCCCGCCTCGGTAGAGTAGATGGTAGCGTGTCTCTCTCACGTTCAAAAAGTCCAGAATTCGAATCTCGGTCAGGGTGAGTTACCTGGATAAGGTTTTTTTCTGTCGTTTTCGCTTATCCTGAAAGACGAATGTCAGGTAGCCCTAAGCTCCATGGATACTGGACCCATACATCATTTCCCCCATTTCATTCCGCGTCCGACATGACTTAACCCTGGAGGACGTAAATGACAAAAATTAAATAAATAATAACTAACCGAGGTTCAAAATCAGGTCCTCTTGAACGCGAGTACACACGCTACCTTCTACGCTACAGAGGTGGGCCTTTTCTCCAATACATTAGCTATAAGGTTAGTTAAACTTAATACAACAATGAATAAACCTTTTCCCATAATGTTTTATTTTCAAAACTTCCCACCGGTGTTATGTAGTTTATATATTTTACCGTGAAATAATGTGTAAATTCCTTAGTGCTAGAAACAAGCGAGCAACGATCTGTATGTGAACAGTGCTGCAGTACGGCTGTAGGCAGGTGGAGAAAGGCATGTCAGTTAATCATTGTCACTGACACGCCACATCTGCCGTAAAATTATTCACTTAATAATGAATGACATATTCTGTGTAGGTGGTAGTTATATCCGCTGTAGAATTGCTTACTATATCAACATCTTACACCTGTAACACGAGACTGACTGTGGTAATTGGGTATAATTGTTGTTATTACCTACATGTGAGTCTGGGAGCAATAGCTGATGTTTACAGAGATAGCTTATGATTGGGTTTGACGAAGGGTTGAAATAACTAAGTATTTATCAGAAATTACGTTTTTATTACTTTCTTTCCACCGAAATATTCCATATAAAGATGTTGCCAGGAACAAGAAGCCTCATGAATTAAAAAAATAAATAAAAATATTTTTAGGCTAAAATGCCTGTGTTTGCGACTCAGTAAATAACATACCTCAAAGACGAAGTTATAAATAAGCACTAAATTAATTAGAGCCAACTGAAAAATTCAATGCCACGGCCGGGATTTGAACCACGGATCTCCTGGTTTCCGACCAGTCGCTCTAATGACCAACATGCCGACGTGTTCAGAACCTCTGGAGCTTAGAGTTACCTGACATGCTTGCAAAACGAGGGAGAAAGGCTATGAAAACCTTATCGAGAAAAACTCCAGATTGGAATTGTCTGTAGTGTTTAACGCCCGCATTTACTACATACGGCACCGCAGGCGATGACACTGATGACACATGAGATGAAGATGGAGCACCGGTGGAATGAGATGGCGGGGGAAACCGGAGGTCCCGGAGAAAACCCGCCCCAGCCCCGTGTTTTCCACAGAAATTCTCACTTTGCGGTCGCCTGGGATCGAAGCCGGGCTGCCTTGGTGAGAGCCAAGCGGTCTAACCACTGATCCACCAATTTTGAACTCGGCACCTCTTGAACCTATGGCAGATATCCATAGCAGTAAAAGTAACATATACTTTAGATAACATATACAAAATTATTTGTGTATTCTTTCAACTCACGCCAAAAATAATTGAATAGTGATACATAGATAAATAGTAAATATTTCTAAAATAAAACAAAAGGGAGGTCATAGTCGCTACATGGGTTAGTGCCACTTTATACTCCGTGGCCTAGAGTCGCATTTCGCGCTAAGATACCTCTGCAGTTTTGCTTGTGAAGATTGTGTGCGGAAGGTGAACCCTGGAGCTACGGACCTCACCGATAAGTTATTTTTTTTTCTTTTTTTCCCCGATAAGTTATACTTCAACCGTTCATATATATATTACACGGTGTGCGGAATATATCCGCGAGAGTTTCCGATGTTCAAGTATTACAAATTAATGCCTATGTGATTTTATGCAAGTATTGCACTGTTCAATTACAATAACAATTTAAAAGCGTTTGGTAACTTAATATTGCTGGCTTATGAAAAGAAGTGAGAACCCAAATTTTTCAGGAAAAAAAGTGTCTGGTGACAGCATATCTTTGTTTATGAATGTTTGGTAATCTCTATTTACTCTAGAGTTTAAAGCAGCATTATTCAGTTACTCTTTTATGAAAAAAGTGTATCAGATGGATCAATGAGACGCGATCCACCTTCGCCCCCCCCCTTACTACTGCTAGAATAATCCAACAGAGTTAACATGGGCTTAAATTATGTTGCAAACAGAAATAATGTTTTTAAACTGACTGACGTTGAACGACTTATTCACGAGGAAATTGACAAGGAACACAACAAGACTGCGAAAACTGCGTGAGACAGCAGATAAACTACAAGAAGACGACTTTTGGAAAGAAATGGCACGTAACGAGATTTTGGAAGCTGTCTTCATAAATTTGCAGTACTCAGATGATGAAGACAATGACAATGACGAATTATCTCTTAACGTAAGTAATATTCACAGCTATACGAATGCACCGCTGGTATTTATTTATTTACTTATTTATTTATTTATTTATTTATTTATTTATTTATTTATTTATTTATTTATTTATTTATTTATTTATTTATTTATTTATTTATTTATTTATTTATTTATTTATTTATTTATTTATTTATTTATTTATTTATTTATTTATTTATTTATTTATTTATTTATTTATTTATTTATTTATTTATTTATTTATTTATTTATTTATTTATTTATTTATTTATTTATTTATTTATTTATTTATTTATTTATTTATTTATTTATTTATTTATTTATTTATTTATTTATTTATTTATTTATTTATTTATTTATTTATTTATTTATTTATTTATTTATTTATTTATTTATTTATTTATTTATTTATTTATTTATTTATTTATTTATTTATTTATTTATTTATTTATTTATTTATTTATTTATTTATTTATTTATTTATTTATTTATTTATTTATTTATTTATTTATTTATTTATTTATTTATTTATTTATTTATTTATTTATTTATTTATTTATTTATTTATTTATTTATTTATTTATTTATTTATTTATTTATTTATTTATTTATTTATTTATTTATTTATTTATTTATTTATTTATTTATTTATTTATTTATTTATTTATTTATTTATTTATTTATTTATTTATTTATTTATTTATTTATTTATTTATTTATTTATTTATTTATTTATTTATTTATTTATTTATTTATTTATTTATTTATTTATCTATCTATTTATCTATCTATTTATCTATCTATCTATCTATCTATCTATCTATCTATCTATCTATCTATCTATCTATCTATCTATCTATCTATCTATCTATCTATCTATCTATCTATCTATCTATCTATCTATCTATCTATCTATCTATCTATCTATCTATCTATCTATCTATCTATCTATCTATCTATCTATCTATCTATCTATCTATCTATCTATCTATCTATCTATCTATCTATCTATCTATCTATCTATCTATCTATCTATCTATCTATCTATCTATCTATCTATCTATCTATCTATCTATCTATCTATCTATCTATCTATCTATCTATCTATCTATCTATCTATCTATCTATCTATCTATCTATCTATCTATCTATCTATCTATCTATCTATCTATCTATCTATCTATCTATCTATCTATCTATCTATCTATCTATCTATCTATCTATCTATCTATCTATCTATCTATCTATCTATCTATCTATCTATCTATCTATCTATCTATCTATCTATCTATCTATCTATCTATCTATCTATCTATCTATCTATCTATCTATCTATCTATCTATCTATCTATCTATCTATCTATCTATCTATCTATCTATCTATCTATCTATCTATCTATCTATCTATCTATCTATCTATCTATCTATCTATCTATCTATCTATCTATCTATCTATCTATCTATCTATCTATCTATCTATCTATCTATCTATCTATCTATCTATCTATCTATCTATCTATCTATCTATCTATCTATCTATCTATCTATCTATCTATCTATCTATCTATCTATCTATCTATCTATCTATCTATCTATCTATCTATCTATCTATCTATCTATCTATCTATCTATCTATCTATCTATCTATCTATCTATCTATCTATCTATCTATCTATCTATCTATCTATCTATCTATCTATCTATCTATCTATCTATCTATCTATCTATCTATCTATCTATCTATCTATCTATCTATCTATCTATCTATCTATCTATCTATCTATCTATCTATCTATCTATCTATCTATCTATCTATCTATCTATCTATTTATTTATTTATTTATTTATTTATTTATTTATTTATTTATTTATTTATCTATTTATTTATTTATCTATTTATTTATTTATTTATTTATTTATTTATTTGTTTATTTGTTTATTTAATTATTTTTTATATTACGCTGCACTGAAAATCCAGTATTTTCGTGTAGAATACCGGGCAATTTATTTTATGTTCGTTTCGTAGGTGATACATTCTCTATATTGTTAATTTTTGCAGAAACCTTCTCGACTGCTTTTAGAATATTTTTCAAACGGTTTTGATGGCTGTTGATAGTACACAAAACGTTTGATTTATAAAATGGTGATTGCCCAATAATTGTTGTGAATGTAATGGTATTAACACAATATGTCAAACACCTTGCACTCCCTGGAAGACAGATCTACCTGCTTGGCGAGCAGTAATTGTAATGAAACTAAAGCTACACGTTGCGAACCGGACTATCCCTGCGTGTTGTCCCCGGGACTTACGTCAGCAGTTATATACTGCGAGATTCGTAAATTTCATATCCCTTTAAAGGTGTACTGGCTCCGATGTCTGATTATTAAATACAATTCAAACATACATGAACTTCAGATTAGCAACTTACAAAATGATATTCGCCTATGCAGTGGAGGAATTTTGTTAAAAGCGAAATAATTCTACTAATCCAGACCTATTTCTGTGACTAGGTTCTGAAATATGATATGATATATAATTTCAATATTCCAAAATTTTGCAAGTTACAGCTTTAGGCTACATTTATTTGTCTTTACCTTGTTGCTACCTTGGCTTACATGACACCTGGTCTTCCTAACCTCCATACTTCCCTGATTACTTGATTAGTCCCTTTCTTTCCCCTCCTCTTCCTTTCTTACATCTTTTACATTTCTAGCCCGTTTTTATTTTACTTTCTGCAAGAACTCACCAATACTTCTTACCTTCTTATCCTCTCTGTCCGTTAACATTCCTATACCTACTATCCTCTTCTCTACTTTCTCCCAGTTTTCATCCCAAACCCATTTTCTCCATATTGTAACCTCCTCGCATTCTGTTACATAGTGTTCTATGCCTTCTTTTCCTCCACAAAATTCACAAATTCCCCTTTCCCTACCTCTTATACCTCTTAGAACTATTGTTCTTGTTCTCATCCAAGCTAACCCTTCTCTCTCTTGCCTATTGCAGTAATCTACATATGCTTCTCGTCCCCAATTTCGTTTAAATTGCCTTAAAATTGTAATGATTTCATATTTTCTAGACTTCCCCATATTTCCTGTCTTTCTATATCTTCTATTCTGCATTTTACTAATTTACCCACATTGCATGCATTCCTTGCCTCTAATCTCCATATATCTCCCATTCCTATTTTTTCCATAATTCGTCCTAACTCTGCCCACCAACTATTTGAGAGCTCTAATCTTTTTTGCTTTCTAATGCATAATTTCATAATTTCCCCTTCTTCTTTAACCAAACACCTATACCATTTTTTATTCTTTCCATTATTCCATTTCTTCCTGTCTTTCCTAATTCTGCTAAAGCTACTTCCCTAGGTGCTGATCTTGTAAGCCCAGTAGCTCTTTACAAAACCTTCTGTAGTTTTGGTCCACCGGTCCTGAAATATACTAAATTCCAGTATGTAAATTTGTCAAATCTTAAAATCAAACGATTTCATAATTTTACTGCTAGAAAAGCATCTATTATTGAAGACACTATATTTTCCTGGGAAAGCTTATGTTACTGTAAACCGCTTCTTAATATAAAAAGGCCTTTTTTCGTCCTAACTGCAAAGTCCAGAATAGCGACATACTGAAAACAAATAAAATGTATTTAGATTGATAATGGTAGGATATTTAAGAAATGCGATTATCATCTAGACAGTTTCTAAATTTTGATAAATTGTTTTCATCTTATTCGTCTTCATCTTTTTCCAAAGTACTCCTGCTTATAAGCTGTGTCTGAGGGTGATACACAGCTGCCTCAAACGACCTAAACAATAGATCCGGCTATCGAACCGCAAGCGGATAACGTGGAGTCCGTGACCATGCTTGTATCACAACACTACAACTTTTTTTATTGCAAACGCTACGCTTGAGGGTCTCCTAACACCTACATTTACTAAAGCCGCTTTCCTCAACGCCTCTCGATAGCCGTGATCGTCTAGTGGTTAGGACATTGCGTTGTGGCCGCAATAACCCAGGTTCGAATCCTGGTCACGGCAGTGTTAAAAACACTGTCACGGTAGAGGTTATTTTTTCCAACAGTCAACGCTTCAGACTTTCAAGTTACGAATATAGAGGTGCTTTTGTGAAGGAAGTGTCGAAGAAATACTGTCAAAGGTGTTTCTTATACTGGAGTATATAAGTGGAACATAGACAATAAATGTAAACTGGTATGTTAAGACTGTGCAGACATTAAGCCGAAACATAAATTCCTATATCCATTTCTTTTATAATGAAATCTTTCATAAACAATAGAACAACATTCATCGAAATTTTCCTACATAAATTTGGATATAGTTTATGTTTCTAGTTTTTCATATGCGCAGCTGTATATATTAGGAACGTCCAGAAAGTAAGTTCTGTTTGGTAATAAAATTAAATTGTGTATAGATACAGAAAAAATATTTATTGTACAAAATTCTACAACTCTTGAACTACTTTTCCACATAACTGCCCAAATTTTGCAGGTATTTGTCATAGCGAGGAACAAGTTTTTGTATACCTTCTTCATAGAAGTTTGCCGCCTGTCTCTTCAACCAGTTGGAAATATTTTCTTTCAGCTCTTCGTCATTGTTGAAGTGTTGACCGCCAAGGAAGAAATGCAAAAACAGATGAAAGCCGCTAGGAGCGAGGTCAGGGCTGTACGGGGTTCGTCAAACATGTCCCAGTCAAATCCCTGTAGGATGGTTTTCGTCGCATTTGCAGAGTGTGGTCGTGCGTTGTCGTGAAGAAACACAACACCTTTTGACAACATTCCTCGGCGCTTATTCTGTATTGCGCGGCGCAATTTCCTAAGTGTGTCACAATAAACATCTGCTTTCATTGTTTGACCACGCGGTAAGAAATCAATGAGTAAGATGCCTTTCCTGTCGCAGAACACCGTGCACATCATTTTTCGAGGTATCAAGATTTGTTTCGGCTTAACCTATGCTGGGGATGAGGTGTGCCTCCATTCCATTGATTGAAGCTTACTGTCAGGTGTATCGTAAGAAACCCAAGTTTCATCTCCTGTGACTATCTCTGTCAGAAATTCTTCGCCGCCTTCATCATAACGGGTCAAAAACTGAAGTGCACTACCCATCGGTTTTGTTTTCAGTTGCTCAGTAAAAATCTTTGGGCCTCAACGTAAGCAAAGTTTACGAAATTTTAGTTTTTCGGTAACAATTCCATGAACTACTGATCGTGAGACTTGGGGAAATTCCATAGCGAGAGCACTAATTGTAAACTTGCTGTTTTGCTGGATCTTGCATCAATCGGTTGAACCAGTTCTTCTGTAGTCAAAGATGGGCGCCCACTTCGTTCTTCAGATGGGCGCCCACTTCGTTCTTCATCGTGCACATCACTACGTCGTTCATTGAACTGTCGGAACCATATTCTCACCATTGTATCACTCATCGCATTTTGTCCATAAACATCGCAAATTTTCTGATAAATTTCAATAGATTTCACTTTCCTAGCATTCAGAAAACGAATCACAGATCTGATTTCAAAAGCGGCGGGAGATTTTCAATCGCCACCGACATTGTAAACAAGCACAACAGAGTGTACGTGGCTGACAGCATTTTCTCCAATACGTTAGCTTATCAATTTAGTTAAACTTAATACAGCAATGGGTAAACCTTTTCCCATAATGTTTTATTTTCAAAACTTCCCACCGGTGTTTTGTAGTTTATATTTTTTACCGTGAAATGAGTTGGATGTGTAAATTCCTTAGTGCTAGAAACAAGCGAGCAACGATCTGTATGTGAACAGTGCTGCAGTACGGCTGTAGGCAGGTGGAGAAAGGCATGTTAGTTAATCATTGTCACTGACACGCCACATCTGCCGTAAAATTATGCACTTAATAATGAATGACACATTCTGTGTAGGTGGTAGTTATATCCGCTGTAGAATTGCTTACTATATCAACATCTTACACCTGTAACACGAGACTGACTGTGGTAATTGGATATAATTGTTATTACCTACATGTGTGTCTGGGAGCAATTGCTGATGATTACAGAGATAGCTTATGATTGGGCTTGACGAAGGGTTGAAATAACTAAGTATTTATCAGAAATTACGTTTTTATTACTTTCTTTCCACCGAAATATTCCATATAAAGATGTTGCCAGGAACTAGAAGCCTCATGAATTAAAAAAATAAATAAAAGTATTTTTAGGCTGAAATGCCTGTGTTTGCAACTCAGTAAATGACTTACCTCAAAGACGAAGTTCTGAAAAATTCAATGCCACGGCCGGGATTTGAACCACGGAGCTCCTGGTTTCCGTCCAGTCGCTCTAATGACCAACATGCCAACGTGCTCAGAACCTCTAGAGCTTAGAGTTACCCGACATTCTTGCAAAACGAGGGAGAAAGGCTGTGAAAACCTTATCGA
>CM060953.1:171105014-171195014 GCA_030765055.1 Mantis religiosa
TCTCTAGTTCATCGTCTACTGGTCAGACAGTAGACCATTCTTACCTCTTGTTTAATGCATATTTTTAAAAACTGTTAAATGAGTTTCTTATACTGGAGTATATAAGTGGAACATAGACAAATGTAAACTGGTAAGTTAAGACTGTGCAGACATTAAGCCGAAACATAAATTCCTATATCCATTTCTTTTATAATGAAATCTTTCATAAACAAAAGAACAACATTCATCGAAATTTTCCTACATACATTTGGATATAGTTTATGTTTCTAGTTTTACATATGCGCAGCTGTATAAATTAGGAACGTCCAGAAAGTAAGTTCTGTTTGGTAATAAAATTAAGTTGTTTACAGATACAGAAAAAATATTTATTGCATAAAATTCTACAACTCTTCTGCCTTGCTATGACAAATGCATGCAAAATTTCGGTAGTTATGTGGAAAAGTAGTTTAAGTTTTTGTATACCTTCTTCATAGAAGTTTGCCGGCTGTGTCTTCAACCAGTTGGAAATATTTTCTTTCAGCTCTTCGTCATTGTTGAAGTGTTGACCGCCAAGGAAATGTATGAGATGCAAAAACAGATGAAAGCCGCTAGGAGCGAAGCCAGGGCTGTACGGGGTTGGTCGAACAAGTCCCAGTCAAATCACTGTAGGATGCTTTTCGTCGCATTTGCAGTGTGTGGTCATGCGTTGTCGTGAAGAAACACAAGACATTTTGACAGCATTCCTCGGCGCCTATTCTGTATTGCGCGGCGCAATTTCCTAAGTGTCTCACAATAAACACTGTCATGTGTTCCTGTCCCAGAACACTCCCCGTAGGGGGAGGGATGCGTCCCTTTCAGCTGCCAAAGTGCGGGCGCTACGGACCCCTAGCACTCGTGGTACCTCTGACGTTACTAGAGGAACCTCGGGCCGAACATAACGAGCCCCTCCCGAATGGGAGCTGTTCGGATTGGGTTGGTCTCGAGGGGGCAGTTGGTTCCCGTCACCCACGGGCAATTGGGTACCTCTGGCCAGCCCGCCAAGGGCCGCCCGGAGGGGGTAGAGGGTTGCCTCATAAGTCCCGGGGACTAGCCTGCAGAGCTAGTAGCTGGTGAGCTAGACACTGGCGGCCCTACCAAGGTTATTTGGTAGCTGGTTCATTAAGGGCTGGCGCGTATGTGGCGTATCCACATCCGTCCCGTCTGCCCTGTGCAGGCGGGGGGGGGGCAGCTTATAAAATAGGTGCTGTCCTAATGGAAATAACAGATGAGGCCCGGGTACCCGGTCCTATGGGGCTGGGGCTTATGGGAAGTAGACCTCGGTGAGTATGTCCCAGAACACCGTGCACATCATTTTTCGAGGTATCAAGATCTGTTTCGGCTTAACCTATGCTGGGGATGAGGTGTGCCACCATTCCATTGATTGAAGCTTACTTTCAGGAGTGTCGTAAGAATCCCAAGTTTCATCACCTGTGACTATCTCTGTCAGAAATTCTTCGCCGCCTTCATCATAACGGGTCAAAAACTGAAGTGCACTACCCATCCGTTTTGTTTTCAGTTGCTCAGTAAGAATCTTTGGCACTCAACGTAAGCAAAGTTTACGAAATTTCAGTTTTTCGGTAACAATTCCATGAACTACTGATCGTGAGACTTGGGGAAATTCCATAGCGAGAGCACTAATTGTAAAGTTGCGGTTTTCCTGGATCTTGCATCAATCGCGTGAACCAGTTCTTCTGTAACCAAAGATGGGCGCCCACTTCGTTCTTCATCGTGCACATCACTACGTCGTTCATTGAACAGTCGGAACCATATTCTCACCATTGTATCACTCATCGCATTTTGTCCATAAACATCGCAAATTTTCCAATAAATTTGAATTGGTTTCACTTTCCTAGCAGTCAGAAAACTAATCACAGATCTGATTTCACAAGCGGCGGGATTTTCAATGAACACCGACATTGTGAACAAGCACAAAAAAGTGTACGTGGCTGACAGCGATCTCACAATTGCGCACGTATTGTTCTCCTTAATACACAGCGTCTACTGCGCATGGGGGGAACTGCGATCGCAGCGGAGCAGCGGAGATGAATTGAAACAGAACTTACTTTCTGGACGCCCCTTGTATTTTAAAATACAAGCGATTGTGTTTATTAATTTTGGCTTAGCTGTAATATATTAAACATTTATCCTTTTCACTGTATTAAATATTCCTGAGCATTGATTTGAAAGTTTCACAACTGACTCGACGTGATACTAGTTACGCTTTGTTGATACTAGAGTAATTGATAAAGCTGTACTTAAATGTGTAATGTAATGAGCTTGACTTACAAACATTAACCGGACAACATGATATTTTTTCACTGGATAAATCATTTGAAGTTTAATGTTAAGGAAAAGCAAATAGTTATGGCAGTATGACAAAAGTAACAATACATATAACGATAGCAAATATAGTGAGATCCATATAAACCTGAACTATCTCAATAGGCGATAATTTCCTTTTGAAAGCTCGTAAAGTGTAGAAATTTGTTTTAATGAACTCAGTGGCTCTGGCAGAATTGACAACACAGACAATTGTTGACTGCTGATAGTCTTAAATGTGCCATTTTCTTTGATACGACTGTAGACGCTGAAGTTTATATGTGTATATTCAATACATTTGTGGAGCAGCTGGATTATATCGAAATGAGAGAAGGTCGTTTCCAGCAAGATGGAGCAACGTGCCATACATCTAATGACACCATGGAACTTGTAATCAGATCCTTGTAACAGTATTTTTGTTTAGTAATGTTCGAAGGAATAATAAATATATAAAAATGTATGTAGTTGTGTGATTGGCCGAAGTAGTAGTGGTATGACGTGGTGTGATGACGTGTCAGAGAATCGGCCAGTCACAAAATAAAGTGGGAATTACTATGGGGACAAGAAAATCAATAATCTAGAAAAAGTGAGAATCTTGTGTCTTGCTGGAGAAGGAGGAAAGATGTTACGGTGATTATAATTCTAAAATATGAATTAAATACAAAAGTGTTATATTCAATATTCGCAATATAAACAAGTGCATTATGCAATTAAACAATATATGGTTAATCTAATTCAATCACCAAGAAGTAAAAGTTAACATGCAACGATTAAGATGGAAAATCATGATTCTGGAGTGAAAGAAAGTATTATACCGACCGCCATAATGGAGAACAAATTAATAATCCCGTTACAAATGGCGCAGCAACGTGTGGGGCTCGAATAGGATAAAGAAGAGGAGATTAAAGCATCGTGCAGCTCCGTGGGAATTTAAAAGGAAAGAAGAAAGAAGAGAGAAGAAAGAAGAAAACGAGAACTGGTTTAAGTGAGTGAAATTAAAAAAAAAAAAAAAAAAAAAAAAATAGTAGTAGTAGTAGATTTATGTTGTTAAGAAATCAGAAAATAGTTAAAAAGATGGCGAGTAGAAAAGAAATAATAGTGGAAGGAGAAGTTACTGATAGTGTAGGAATGAATAGGGAGGATGCAAGATTAAGCATAGATAATGAGTCAATGTTGGAAAGAATAACAAGAATGTTAAGTAATTTAGATTCTAAAATAGAACAAAATGCAAAGAATTTAGATTTTAGAATGAGAGATGTAAAATCAGAAATAGGAGATGTTAAATCTGAAATGAGTAATTTAGATTCTAGAATGAAAGATGTAAAATCAGAAATAAGTAATTTAGATTCTAGAATGAAAGATGTAAAATCAGAAATGAGTAATTTAGATTCTAAAATAGAACAAAATGTAAACGATTTAACTAAGAAAATGAATGATTTAGATGTAGGAGTAAGACAGGAACTAGCACAAAATGTGAGTAACTTAGAAATTAATTTATTACAGAAGCTAAAACAGGAATTAAAATCTGAAATTTCACAGGAGATTAGAGAAGGGAGAAAAGAGTGTAGGGATAATATGGAAAGGCTCATGCAGATCATAGAGATTAATAAGGATGAGAATAGAAAGGAAGTCAATGAGTTGAGAGAGATAATTCAGGAAACTAGGTTAGGTCAGGACATTGTGAAACAAGAAATAAGAATGGAATTAAACAAAGAGTTAGAAACATTTAGGATACAACAGGCAGAAATAACACAAAAACAAAGAGAAGAATTAGGAGATAAAGTAGAACAAAGAATCAATGTAATTTGTTCTGAAATGCAATTACAACATGATGAAAGTAAGATACACCAAGAGGAAATAAAGTTACAAATTGATGAGATAAGTAAAGCAAAAGAAGAAGTAATTTTGCAAATTAAAGAGGTAAAAGAACATTTTGAAAAAGAAAAGGATAACTTAGGAAAATTGACACAAGTTGTAATTGCATTACAGGCTAGAAAAGTAAATAACGGGAAAGAAATGTCTAGAATTACAAATATAAACGATTGTGACTTACCAGGTGAATTAAGCAATCATCAGAAGTCTAGTGATGTAGTAAGTGAATGTAGTGATTTTGTGAGTCCAGATAATGATATTAATTATCACAGAAACACACAGAACATGTCCTCACACACACAACTCCACAGTCTAGGTCAAAATGAATGTGTACATTATTCACTAAATGATATTAGTCCACCAAGTTTTGATGAGGAATCAGGTGATAATCCAAAAGTATTTCTTAGGGAATTGGAAGAATATTTCCGTATTAAGAGAATTCCCAATGAATTTCGGATGGTAATAGTAAAACGCTGTTTGAAGAAAAATGCTCTTGAGTGGTTAAGGTTAACTTTGGCTTCACATGAAACATACAGTACTTTCAGAAATCTGTTTATAAATAGATTTTGGGGACCTGAGAGACAAAGAAGAATAAAAGTTGAGTTAGCAACGGGTAGGTTTGAGTTTAAAAAAGGGATTTCTATGACTGAATATTTCTTAAAATTAGCAAACAAAAGTAAGTTGATCAATCCCGAAATTTCTGAGACAGAAATTGTCAACATGCTAATACGTCATTATCCACCACATATCAGAAATCATTTAATTGTGGCTAAGCCTATCGATTTCTCTGATATGATTGAATTATTATCCGAATTTGAAGCACATAACCTCATTAATGATACTACATCCTGTGATGGTAACTATAATAACGTCCATATTGAGCGAGGAAGAAATCGACAGGAATCACAACCTACAAATAATAGGAATAATAGGACGAGTTTAAATTGGGGCGGGGCACCCGTGAGAAATCAAAGATTTGAAGGAAGAGGTTATGATCCTAGACGAACTTATGAATCTGTAATTCCCGGAACAGGAAGTGGAGTTCAAAATAATGTGCAAAGGAATTATCATAACAATCAGTCGACGAGAATTGGAAGAAATGATCAAATAAACCATGTAAGATTTTATCGAGGAAATAATCAGCGAATAAGTAATTTTAATAGGGGTAGAGGTACTAGTTTATTTAGTGCAAATCAAAGAGATTTTAGGGGTGTGAGATTTGAAAGAAGTAATCAAAATGAAAGAGTCGAAAATACACAAAGCACAGAGAATGATGTGAGTATAAACGATAGCACCAACCTAACCAACAATGAAAGTAATAATCAGAGGGAGATGGAAAACTAAAAACCAAATCATTTTGTGCTCTGGAAAGTGGTTCGGTGAGGATGACACAGGGCGAATTGAAAGTTGAAGATAACGGAAATAAGCTCACTCTCTTGCAGAAAAATAAGGAATTAGTTAACCCACCTCAGATAATTATTTACCTATGGGATAAAGAATATACAGCCTTGATTGATACTGGAGCCAGTTCTACTGTGATAAGTGAGGAATTGTTTAAAAATCTGTTAGCTAACTATAAAGTGGAATATTTAAATGTGTGTAACGTTTACTGCAGTACTGCAATTGGGAAGAAAAAGGATAGGATTAAATATCAAGTATTAATTAAGGGGCGAATAGGTGAATGGAATTTCAATTTCATTGCGTTGGTAATTCCACATTTGGCAAGAGATGTAATTGTGGGTAATGATTTATTATATGAATGGCAAAGTGTATTGAATTTCGAAATGCATGAAATGAAGGTTAAGACAGAAAATGATTTATTAGTAATAAAATTATTGGAAGAAGATGGAAGAAAAGAAGAGAATATGGATAATATAAATAATGAAAGGTTTTTTGTGGAAGATATACTTTTGCAAGAAAATGGTAATATTGAATACGAGGAAAATGAAAATTGTGGGAAGAATTTAATTATTGATGGATTGCAAAATAATGTAACTGACCTTGAAAAGCATTGTTGCCAATTATATACAATACAAGATAAGAACGGCGGAAGCCAAGTGGAGGAAGAAATAGAATTCCAGAGAATATTACAAGTAAATTTAAAAAACACATACAATTTAGACCAAGCGAGAAAAGAACAGTTGAAATTGTGTATATTAAAGAATAGAAAAGCCTTTAGTTCAAAACCTGGACTGTGTAACAAATACACACACACATTTAAAGTGAATGATACTGATCCCTATACACATAAAAGCCTTGACAGTAATTGAAACAATATTGAATATATACTATGTGTGTGTTAAATAATAATAAAAATAAAACATTGTTAAACATCAATATATTGTTGTATTTTAATTAATGTTAATTTATTGTTGTTAAATGTTCATTTATTATATTTCATCCAATGTATGTATATTATTATATTTTATGTATGTTGTATTGGTGTTGTGTAATATTGGTGTAAACGAAATTGTTAATTGGGGCTGTTCTTCGAAATATATGGAAACAGATTGTTAATTCCTTTGTTTGGTTATTTTCCATATATTTCGAAGAGGGGCATTTGTAACAGTATTTTTGTTTAGTAATGTTCGAAGGAATAATAAATATATAAAAATGTATGTAGTTGTGTGATTGGCCGAAGTAGTAGTGGTATGACGTGGTGTGATGACGTGTCAGAGAATCGGCCAGTCACAAAATAAAGTGGGAATTACTATGGGGACAAGAAAATCAATAATCTAGAAAAAGTGAGAATCTTGTGTCTTGCTGGAGAAGGAGGAAAGATGTTACGATGATTGTAATTGTAAAGGAAAATTAATAAGATTCAAAAAGTGTTATTCAATATTTATAATAGATAAGAGTGAATCATAGTTCATATTATATAATTAAATAATATATTACAAAATTGGACTCATCTAAATTTTATTTTCACCAAAAATCCGCATCCACACCTGAGAAAAGATCTCACGACTCTCAGTACATTAAAACTCGACTTGGATCTTACAAAAAGTTGGCTTGCTTCTTATTAGTTGAAGAAGAACGAAAATATAATCCCGTTACATCCTTTGATACGACTTTAGACACTGAAGTTTACATGGGTATCTTCAAGTCATTTGTGGAGCAGCTGGATTATATCGAAGTGAGAGAAAGTCGTTTCCAGCAAGATGGAGCAACGTGTCATACATCTAATAACACCATGGAACTTGTAACCAGTTCCTTTGATACGATTGTAGACACTGAAGTTTATATGGGTATCTTCAAGTCATTTGTGGAACAGCTGGGTGATATCGAATTTAAAGAAGGTCGTTTCCAACAAGATGGAGCAACGTGCCATACATCTAATGACACCATGGAACTTGTAACCAGCTTCTTTGATACGACTGTAGACACTGAAGTTTATATGGGTATCTTCAAGTCATTTGTGGAGCAGCTGGATGATATCGAATTTAAAGAAGGTCGTTTCCAACAAGATGGAGCAACGTGCCATACATCTAATGACACCATGGAACTTGTAACCAGTTTCTTTGATACGACTGTAGACACTGAAGTTTATATGGGTATCTTCAAGTCATTTGTAGAGCAGCTGGATGATATCGAATTTAAAGAAGGTAGTTTCCAGCAAGATGGAGCAACGTGCCATACATCTAATGACACCATGGAACTTGTAACCAGCTTTTTGATAATCGAATGATCTCAAAAGTTCTGTGGCGGCCCAAATACCCTGACCTAACTTCACCGGATCTTTTCTTGTGCGAGTATCTAAAAATAGAATGTACTAGAATAGGCAGCGGACAATTGATGTTCTCAAGGAATCCATTCAAACCGAAATAAGTAACATTGGCGAGGATGCTCTCCGAAAACTTCAGAGAATATGGTGAGACGTATGCAAACTTGTGTAGATGCTGGTGGAGGACACTTCTAACATTTTCTCTGAGATGTAAATGGTGTAATGTGATCTCCCAATTGTATATTATATTCTCCCAAAGTTGCACGTGTGCGCTATTATTGGTTCAAAAGTTATGACCTATTGAATTGGTTCAGGTTTATATGGATCGCACTGTATTATTGTTTCCTGAGGTCCTGTTAGTCTTAGCACTTTAAGAAAAAGTTACCTCAAAATTCCTTCTGGAATTTAAAGGATTTTAAATACCTGGTGCAACCATAGGAAGGTTCCTAGAACTCAAGTAATTGGTCTTAAACATTTATATTTCCTTAATATGATATTGAATTTTCAAGCATTTTTTATTGTTCTACATATAAATACTGTCCTAATTGTTTCACTTTGTAATTATGGTTACATAATTTTCAAAACTTGCTCGTTGACCTATGGTAAATCTACATGGCAAAGGAATATTTTTTATGTAATTTAAAAATAGGATGAAAAATTACTGAGAAGTATAAAGCGAAGTATTTTAATATAAATTGTCTTGTGCACAGAAATATTCTAAAATAACATAGAAGGAAACTGGATTATTTAGAAGAGTTGTAATTTTTAATATTCTCTTTTTCTTCATGTGTGGTAAAAATATGGCTTTCTGTTCATTTGAAGCTGCAGCTTTGGGGTTTATAGGCCAGCGCCTAACCACTAAGTCATCTATATATCACCCCTCCTCCATTTTTGTTTTTAATTTTCTTCCTCCAGGCTTAAGTCATGTCGGACAGTCAATTAAATGGGTGAAAGGATACTCAAATAAACCCAAGGACCATAGAGTTACCTTATCTTTTAGGATAAGTGAAAACCCTGGAAAAAAGCTCATCCAGATAAGTCACCCTAACCGAGATTGCCCGTCTTGGTAGAGTAGATGGTAGCGTGTCTCTCTCACGTTCAAAAGGTGCCGAATTCGAAAGTCGGTCAGGGTGAGTTACCTGGATAAGGTTTCTTTCTGTCGTTTTCCCTTATCCTGAAAGACGAATGTCAGGTAGCTCTAAGCTCCATGGATCCCGGACCCATTTGAACATCATTTCACCCATTTCGCTCATCGTCCGACATGGCTTAACCCTGGAGGACTTAAATGACAAAAATTAAATAAATAATAACTAACTGAGTTTCAAAATCAGGTCCTCTTGAACGTGAGTACACACGCTACCTTCTACGCTACAGAGGTGGGCCTATTCTCCAATACATTACCTATAAGGTTAGTTAAACTTAATACAGCAATGAATAAACCTTTTCCCACTAGGTTTTATTTTCAAAACTTCCCATCGGTGTTATGTAGTTTATATATTTTACCGTGAAATAATGAGTTGGATGTGTAAATTGCTTAGTGCTAGAAACAAGCGAGCAACGATCTGTATGTGAACAGTGCTGCAGTACGGCTGTAGGCAGGTGGAGAAAGGCATGTTAGTTAATCATTGTCACTGACACGCCACATCTGCCGTAAAATTATGCACTTAATAATGAATGAAACATTCTGTGTAGGTGGTAGTTATATCCGCTGTAGAATTGCTTACTATATCAACATCTTACACCTGTAACACGAGACTGACTGTGGTAACTGGATATAATTATTGTTATTACCTACATGTGAGTCTGGGAGCAATTGCTGATGATTACAGAGATAGCTTATGATTGGGCCTGATGAAGGGTTGAAATAACTAAGTATTTATCAGAAATTACGTTTTTATTACTTTCTTTCCACCGAAATATTCCATATAAAAGATGTTGCCAGGAACTAGAAGCCTCATGAATTAAAAAAATAAATACAAATATTTTAGGCTGAAAGGCCTGTGTTTGCGACTCAGTAAATAACTTGCCTCAAAGACGAAGTTATAAATAAGCACTAAATTAATTAGAGCCAATTGAAAAATTCAATGCCACGGCCGGGATTTGAACCACGGATCTCCTGGTTTCCGCCCAGTCGCCCTAATGACCAACATGCCGATGTGTTCAGAATCTCTAGAGCTTAGAGTTACCCGACATTCTTGCAAAACGAGGGAGAAAGGCTATGAAAACCTTATCGAGAAAAACTCCAAATTGGAAATGTGCGTAGTGTTTAACGCACGCATTTACTACATACGGCCCCGCAGGCGATGACACTGATGATACATGAGATGAAGATGGAGCACCGGTGGAATGAGATGGCGGGGGAAACCGGAGGTCCCGGAGAAAACCCCCCAGCCCCGTGTTTTCCACAGCAATTCTCACTTTGTGGTCGCCTGGGATCGAAGTCGGGCTGCCTTGGTGAGAGCCAAGCGGTCTAACCACTGATCCACCATTTTTGAACTCGGCACCTCTTGAACCTATGGCAGATATCCATAGCAGTAAAAGTAACATATGCTTTAGATACCATTTACAAAATTATTTGTGTATTCTTTCAACATACGCCAAAAATAATTGAATAGTGATACATAGATAAATAGTAAATATTTCTAAAATAAATTAAAAGGGAAGTCATAGTCGCTACATGGGTTAGTGCCACTTTATACTCCGTGGCCTAGAGTCGCATTTCGCGCCAAGATACATCAGAGGTTTTGCTCCTGGAGATTGTGTGCGTAAGGTGAACCCTGTAGCTTCGGACCTCCCCGATAAGTTAAACTTCAACCGTTCGTATATATATTACACGGTGTGCGGAATGTATCCGCGAGAGTTTCCGATGTTCAAGTATTACAAATTAATGCTTCTGTGATTTTATACAAATATTGCACTGTTCAATTACAATAACAATTTAAAAGCGTTTGGTAATTTAATATTGCTGGCATATAAAAAGAAGTGAAAACCCAAATTTTTCAGGAAGAAAAGTCTCTGGTGACAGTATATCTTTGTTTATGAATGTTTCGTAATCTCTGTTTACTCTAGAGTTTAAAGCAGCATTATTCAGTTACTCTTTTATGAAAAAAGTGTATCAGATGGATCAATGAGACGCGATCCACCTTCGCCCCCCTTACTACTGCTAGAATAATCCAACAGAGTTAATGTGGGCTTAAATTATGTTGCAAACAGAAATAATGTTTTTAAACTGACTGACGTTGAACGACTTATTCACGAGGAAATTGACAAGGAACACAACAAGACTGGGAAAACTGCGTGAGACAGCAGATAAACTACAAGAAGACGGCTTTTGGAAAGAAATTTCACGTAACGAGATTTTGGAACCTATCTTCATAAATTTGCAGTACTCAGACGTTGAAGAGAATGACAATGAGGAATTATCTGTTAACGTAAGTAATATTCACAGCTATACGGATGCACCGCTGGTATTTTCGTTGGTTTAGAAAAATAAGTAATCCATAAACTATAATTAACTTTAAACTAAATATTTAAAACAGTTGCGTAATATTTTAATATTCATGTTGCAATTGTGATTTCAACAACTGAATTATTATAAATCTTTGGAAAATTCAGTTTGCGTTCCCTTACTCGAAGGTGTGCGAGAGAGAGAGAGAGAGAGAGAGAGAGAGAGAGAGAGAGAGAGAGAGAGAGAGAGAGAGAGAGAGAGAGAGAGAGAGAGAGAGAGAGAGAGAGAGAGAGAGAGAGAGAGAGGGAAATATTAAAAGAGTGGGGATAACGAGGTGGCAACGACGAAGGATAACGCATTTGTTTTGCTACAGGCAAGAACTCTTCGCATTTGGAACACACAATAACTGTGAAAAAGCGTAATGAAGAACGTCATCGAGGCAACAATCATTAAGGGAAAGTACAAAGGAGAAGATATCTTGATCCCGCGTATTCCGATTAGATCCATTTGATTCTAAGCGTCTACAATTTCCCGTACGTTTGGCCTTTGCGATGACAATAAATAAATCACAAGGGCTGCCGTTGGAAGTTTGCGGAATCAACTTCGAGTTCCCCTGTTTCTCTCATGGACAATTATTACACGTCCCGTGTTTGCGCGTCCGAAATCTATCATCTTTCACCATCTATCATCTTTATATATGCACCACGAAAAAGATAAAATTATTGGTTATAGAAAGCTTTATATTGATTAACTTTATTGTAACTGTTGTATTTAAACTTCACCCCTAATTGCAGAATAAATAACTAATCCGAATTTGTTTTATTTATATAGATAACTTCAGACAGCTCTTTTTGGCGGCACGGTCAGCTACTTAGTAATAAAACTTTTTGTAAAGGTGTTCTTGTCAACATGAAGACAATAAATTAGTAAGCTTTCGTATTAATATCTGTCAAAATTATACAAAAATAAACGATAATTGGTGAAGAAAGTTATATAAATTTAACACATCAAACTTTTTTTAAAGTTGTATTGCATTAAATCTTTGTAAAAACATTAAGTAAAGTTAGGTTAGAGATTCAATTTCTTTGCATAATTACACTTCAAGGTTTGTACCTGATTTGTCCATTCCGGTTTCTTTTCCATAGTTACATGTGAACATACCGGGTTTCTTCAGTCCAAATTCAGCTGCCTCGTGGTGGTCAATTGATTTGTATGTAGTCTATAGCTTTCAACCTGAGTACTTTGAGCAACACTTGCATTTCCATCCTAGGCATCATAGAAAAGCAATGGAAATATGTACACACCCCAAATGTAAACAACAAACAGGAAGCACCGAAAGTGAATAGGACCTACATTCCTGTACTTAGCAATCAGATTCTCTCTCGAATATTATTGACAACTACTTTTGGTCACTCCAAGGGCTCCAGCATTTTATGCCAATCAATAATTAACAACTTCTGTAACCATCTATATGTTATAATCGCTTCGGTAGCGTGATGGTAGCATGTCTGCCTCACCTTCAGGAGGTCCCGAGTTCGGTCTGAACAAGGTTTTACGGGGATTCCCCTATCCTGATAGACGAATGTCGGGGAACTCTAAGCTCCATGGACCCCACTTGACTATCATTTCACCAATTTCATCCATTGTCCTACATAACTTAACGTTGGAGGACTTAAATTTCTAAAAAAAGGTATCTATATTATATAATGACAAACAGTGCTCTGATGACGCCCATGCAGTTACAAAGTGATAGGTTCCACAAAAATCAATGAACTATGGCAATAAGGCCCAATTCAAATTCAAATTTATTTGGAGTGTTCTCCATAATTATAAATGGAATTTTCAGTTTCTGTTAACTTTGTTCGAAGCTATCACGAAAATTAATCTCTCTTTCAAATAAGACTTCATATATAATCCTGGCAATCGATCTATAAAAAGATTCTGATTAATTACACTGGGCAACAATGAAAATGTTTCGGGCTTAACAATAGTGAATTTATATGTATTTCCATCTGCTGAATTAAAAAATCACCATAAAAATGATGGATTAATTCTTGTTCTGAAGATAAAGTGACATTTTATTTTTTAGAGTGAAGATTTTATATTAATGGGAACTTTTTTGGGAGCTGGCACACCTGTCAAATAAAAAACTCAATCGGAGAGAAATTTTGGAAATTAAGTGATGCAAAACTTAGGGGAGTCGTTTTTGTCGGACCATAAATACGAGAACTTGTAATGCATTCTGTATTTGATCAGATTTTGGAGTGGAAAGAAAAGGAAGCTTGGGAGGCCTTCAAGGGTGTTGTTCATGGATTTTAGGCAACAAAAGAGATGACATATTGAAGCTTTTGGTGACAGTGCGCCTGCAAAAATACCGTAACCTTGTATGCAACATGTCCCTTAAGATCCATTTTCTCCACTCCCAAACATGGGGAGAGATTCCATCAGGACATTTCTGTTATGGATCAAAGATATCAGAGCCGTTGGAATGAAGTAATGCTTGCGGATTACTGTTGGTCTTTGTATCGGGACTATGCGGAACTCCATCACAAGAGGCAAGCTAAAAGACGACGAAGTCAATAGGCCACCACATGATTCTCTTCAGACACGACTATCTACGAAGTATTTTTCCAACAATTTGGAACCTTGAGCATGTAATTACCAGTTAAAAAAAATCAAATGCACTTTCATTGTTGTTAGCATGTATGTAATTAAAATGTATCCTTTTCTCTCAATCTGTTAATATGTAATACTTCCACCTTGTGTGTATCATAAAAACTAGAGCTAATAAAAGCTTTTCAATGTCATATTTGTTTTTCTCAACCCAAAATTAGTGCTCGAAACATTCAAAAATTATTTTTTGTTGCCCAGTGTTATTTATGTTAGTGCACATTGCTATACGTGCTTGTACTGGACACGAGTTCAGCGTGTGATGCCATCCCGCTCTCTATTATTCTGTCTACTCCATGTTTATTAAAATACCCTTAAGGATATGTATGACTAACATTACATGAACATTTTCAAAAAGTCTCTTGTTCCTCTTTGTAGTCTATAAAATAGTGTAAGTCTTCTTGAATCCAAAGGAAGCTTAGTATCCGCAAGCCATTTTTAAATGCTCTAATCTAGCTTGAAAGTTTTGTGAATGCTAATGTTAAATATGAATTCAAATTCTTTAGTGTTGTTTTCTCGCTACTGAAAATTTCAGCATTTGTCATCATTTAAAATGCTCCTTGCGTCGCAGTTTTGGAGTTAGACTGATGAAACATGCTACACACGTCCATTCAGACACATTGAATTGAAATTGTCTTGAGTGTTATTGTGAGATGCATTTAAGCACACTTTCTTTGCTACAAAATACAAAAATTTCAACTTTTGGGCAAGAAAGCTATATTCATAGCTTTAAAATTTTCTGGAGCCTAAAATTATTATGACGCATGGAAACCCAGTACAAATTAAAACAACTGGACATATTGGAAACCTGTTGTTAAAATGTTAGACCAAAATTTAAGTTGTTTTGTCGCAAGGGACTTTTTAGGTGACGTAACCAAAATTAAATAATTTTCAAACTATCAGAGCGAAATTGACAAAATGTGGGCTTATCATATTTGCACTAAGGTAAATCTGTGGTATAAATATTAAAAAGCTAGCGTTATTAGTTCAGGATTTCAAATTTTTAGTCTTAGGTATCCTTAAAGGCTTAACTTACTCACGTTATTAAAGGAGATGCTGCCGTTTAGTTCATACATAATTGGTGTCTCTTTAGGAAACCATTCATCACTCGTGCTTCATGTGACAAATGTTTGCGACTTGGCGGATATTTTGTTTTAATTCTTTCAGGGGGTGTGGGTTTGTTTTGTATACTTTATGCTTTAAGTTACCCCAGATATAGAAATCGCAGGCGGTTAAGTTGCAGGGCCGAGAGAGCTGCAAATCTCGACTAATAATTCTGTCCTGACTCATATTTTCAATTCTTCTAATTAAAAGATTGACTGTATGAGATGTTTTTGTGTGTAATTTACGTCCTCCAACGTTGTCATATCGGACGGTGAATGAATTGGGTGAAAACATGCTCAAATGAGTCCAGGCTCCAGGGAGCTTAGAGTTACCCACCATTCGTCTTGAAGGCTAAGGGAAAACCCCGGAAAAACCTTATCCAGGTAACTCACCCTGACCGAGATTTCAACTCGGGACCTCTTGAACGTATGGGATGTTGCAGGGTCCTGTTTAAAAAAGGCAAACTCGCTCTCCCTGTCTGTTAATTCTCTAAAACAAGATGGGGGTAAAATTTTATTCAAGTATGTACGGGCGTCAACCGTTGACTGAAAGAAAACTGGGCCTATAACTATTTCTCAGCTAATAGAGAAATGACAGCATTTTCCAATGTGAACTACAACGAGAGATAGTTTCCTATCGAGGTGCCAAACGTGTATGGTCAACAACGGTGGCCATTTTCAGCGTCTCATTTTTTAACATGGGTAAGTAAAACCTTTAAAAGAAGTTTTAAAAGTGCCGCATGCTTTTATCTGCGCCTTCCTATCATAGTGGCAGACGGCAGCGAGCGCTGAGAATGCGGGCAGAAGAACACCTCGCAGTCGGTTCGGATGTGTTTGGGTCTCTCTGTACTTCGAGGTGTGCGGGATGCAGTAATGTAGGAATGAGGGGAATCATAACAAAACTGAGGTCTTAAAGCCTGGAAACAGACTAATGCCTCCCCTCGAAATAATTTCTTTTATGTGTATATATAAGGTGGATAAATGCATATAGTATATAAAACTGATTTAAAAATATTGGAACTAAGAGGATTTTCATTAAAATCTCAACTATTCAACACTTCGATTCTGAATTATGCTGTTCTTTCTCTCTCTCACTCACATACACAATGTAGGAATGCAAACAGTCTTTTCCCAAAATGCGATTTTGATTTACTTTTGGCTGCAATACAATGCTTCCTCTTTTTTGTGCTGTTACGTCCCCCGACGTTAAGTCATATCGGACGGTGAATGAAATGGGTGAAACGGTGCTCAAATGTGTCCAGGGTCCATGGAGCTTAGAGCTACCTGACATTCATCTTTAAGGATAAGGGAGAACCCCGTAAAAACCTTATCCAGGTAACTCCCTCTGACCGAGATTCGAACTCGTGACGTCTTGAAATTGAGGCGTTACGCTATCTCTACATCACAAAGGCGGGTTTTAGAGGCACTTATACTTTGAAGTACCTAATATTATCAATATTTTAAGACATTAAATACACACAGATTTGAGATTAGCAGAATAAGCATATGCACAATGTGGAGTTTTACCATAAGATTACAGCTAATTGTATTTGTAGGAGACAACCAGATATTCTCATAAAAGTTCAGATATCCACGAAAAAGTTCCAGTAACTCCATAAAGGAATCCACTACAGCTGTAGAGTGCTATTAATAGACATCGGATCCCGTACACCTTAGCAGTACGCGCACAGGTACTATACAAGGTCAAAATCAGGTCCTCTTAAAAGTGAGTACACACTCTTTCAACCAGGGAGTTATCCGAGCTATCCCGTGAAGGGCGCCCGGCATCCTCCGTGGGGCTTTCCATTAGGGCAAGACCTAGTTTCCTAACAAGCCCCCCCATCTGGTCCTAAGGACACAAGACGGGACGGAAGTGGATACGCCACCTACGCGCGTCAACACTCAAGGTGAAGACTACCGATATGACTTCGGTGGGGCCCCCTGGTGATCCAGCACACCTACTAGCTGAGCAGGCTAGTACCTGGAAACTTAATGGCTTCCCTCAACCCAGTCCGAAGACGTACCCAATCTCCCACGGGTATGGGGAACACACTGCCCCCTCGAGACCATCCCAAATCCGAACAACTCCCGAAGGTTGGGCTCGGCTGTTCGGCCCGAGGTTCCTCTAGTAACGTCAGAGGTGCCACGAGTGCTAAGGGTCCGTACACACGCTACCTCCTACGCTACAGAGGTGGGCCTTTTCTCCAATACATTAGCTATAAGGTTAATTAAACTTAATACAGCAATGAATAAACCTTTTCCCATAATGTTTTATTTTGAAAACTTTCCACCGGTGTTTTGTAGTTGATATATTTTACCGTGAAATAATGAGTTGGATGTGTAAATTCCTTAGTGCTAGAAACAAGCGAGCAACGATCTGTATGTGAACAGTGCTGCAGTACGGCTGTAGGCAGGTGGAGAAAGGCATGTTAGTTAATCATTGTCACTGACACGCCACATCTGCCGTAAAATTATGCACTTAATAATGAATGACACATTCTGTGTAGGTGGTAGTTATATCCGCTGTAGAATTGCTTACTATATCAACATCTTACACCTGTAACACGAGACTGACTGTGGTAATTGGATATAATTGTTGTTATTACCTACATGTGAGTCTGGGAGCAATTGCTGATGATTACAGAGATAGCTTATGATTGGGCTTGACGAAGGGTTGAAATAACTAAGTATTTATCAGAAATTACGTTTTTATTACTTTCTTTCCACCGAAATATTCCATATAAAGATGTTGCCAGGAACTAGAAGCCTCATGAATTAAAAAATAAATAAAAATATTTTTAGGCTAAAATGCCTGTGTTTGCGACTCAGTAAATAACATACCTCAAAGACGAAGTTATAAATAAGCACTAAATTAATTAGAGCCAACTGAAAAATTCAATGCCACGGCCGGAATTTGAACCACGGATCTCCTGGTTTCCGTCCAGTCGCTCAAATGACCAACATGCCAACGTGTTCAGAACCTCTAGAGCTTAGGGTTACCCGACATTCTTGCAAAACGAGGGAGAAAGGCTATGAAAACCTTATCGAGAAAACTCCAGATTGGAAATGTGTGTAGTGTTAAACGCCCGCATTTACTACATACGGCACCGCAGGCGATGACACTGATGATACATGAGATGAAGATGGAGCACCGGTGGAATGAGATGGCGGGGGAAACCGGAGGTCCCGGAGAAAACCCGCCCCAGCCCCGTGTTTTCCACAGCAATTCTCACTTTGCGGTCGCCTGGGATCGAAGCCGGGCTGCCTTGGTGAGAGCCAAGCGGTCTAACCACTGATCCACCATTTTTGAACTCGGCACCTCTTGAACCTATGGCAGATATCCATAGCAGTAAAAGTAACATATACTTTAGATAACATATACAAAATTATTTGTGTATTCTTTCAACTCACGCCAAAAATAATTGAATAGTGATACATAGATAAATAGTAAATATTTCTAAAATAAATCAAAAGGGAAGTCATAGTCGCTACATGGGTTAGTGCCACTTTATACTCCGTGGCCTAGAGTCGCATTTCGCGCCAAGATACAGCAGAAGTTTTCCTCGTGGAGATTGTGCGCGGTACACGCACACCGTAAGGTGAACCCTGTAGCTTCGGACCTCCCCGATAGGTTAAACTTCAACCGTTCGTATATATGTTACACGGTGTGCGGAATGTATCCGTGAGAGTTTCCGATGTTCAAGTATTACAAATTAATGCTTATGTAATTTTATATAAGTATTGCACTGTTCAATTACAATAACAATTTAAAAGCGTTTGGTAAGTTAATATTGCTGGCTTATAAAAAGAAGTGAAAACCCAATTTTTTCAGGAAAAAAAGTGTCTGGTGACAGTATATCTTTGTTTATGAATGTTTGGTAATATCTATTTACTCTAGAGTTTAAAGCAGCATTATTCAGTTACTCTTTTATGAAAAAGTGTATCAGATGGATCAATGAGACGCGATCCACGTTCGCCCCCCCTTACTACTGCTAGAATAATCCAACAGAGTTAATGTGGGCTTAAATTATGTTGCAAACAGAAATAATGTTTTTAAACTGACTGACGTTGAACGACTTATTCACGAGGAAATTGACAAGGAGCACACCAAGACTGGGAAAACTACGTCAGACAGCGGATAAACTACAAGAAGACGACTTTTGGAAAGAAATAGCACGTAACCAGATTTTGGAACCTATCATCGTAAATTTGCAGTACTCAGACGATGAAGACAATGACAATGACGAATTATCTCTTAGCGTAAGTAATATTCACAGCTATACGGATGCACCGCTGGTATTTATTTATTTATTTATTTATTTATTTATTTATTTATTTATTTATTTATTTATTTATTTATTTATTTATTTATTTATTTATTTATTTATTTATTTATTTATTTATTTATTTATTTATTTATTTATTTATTTATTTATTTATTTATTTATTTATTTATTTATTTATTTATTTATTTATTTATTTATTTATTTATTTATTTATTTATTTATTTATTTATTTATTTATTTATTTATTTATTTATTTATTTATTTATTTATTTATTTATTTATTTATTTATTTATTTATTTATTTATTTATTTATTTATTTATTTATTTATTTATTTATTTATTTATTTATTTATTTATTTATTTATTTATTTATTTATTTATTTATTTATTTATTTATTTATTTATTTATTTATTTATTTATTTATTTATTTATTTATTTATTTATTTATTTATTTATTTATTTATTTATTTATTTATTTATTTATTTATTTATTTATTTATTTATTTATTTATTTATTTATTTATTTATTTATTTATTTATTTATTTATTTATTTATTTATTTATTTATTTATTTATTTATTTATTTATTTATTTATTTATTTATTTATTTATTTATTTATTTATTTATTTATTTATTTATTTATTTATTTATTTATTTATTTATTTATTTATTTATTTATTTATTTATTTATTTATTTATTTATTTATTTATTTATTTATTTATTTATTTATTTATTTATTTATTTATTTATTTATTTATTTATTTATTTATTTATTTATTTATTTATTTATTTATTTATTTATTTATTTATTTATTTATTTATTTATTTATTTATTTATTTATTTATTTATTTATTTATTTATTTATTTATTTATTTATTTATTTATTTATTTATTTATTTATTTATTTATTTATTTATTTATTTATTTATTTATTTATTTATTTATTTATTTATTTGTTTGTATATTTGTTTATTTAATTATTATTTTTTATATTACGCTGCACTGAAAATCCAGTATTTTCGTGTAGAATACCGGGCAATTTATTTTATGTTCGTTTCGTAGGTGATACAGTCTCTATATTGCTAATTTTTGCAGAAACCTTCTCGACTGCTTTTAGAATATTTTTCAAACTGTTTTGATGGCTGTTGATGGTACACAAAACGTTTGATTTATAAAATGGTGATTGTCCAATAATTGTTGTGAAAGTAATGGTATTAACACAATATGTCAAACACCTTGCACTCCCTGGAAGACAGATCTACCTGCGTGACGAGCAGTAGTTGTAATGAAACTAAAGCTACGCGTTGCGAACCGAACTATCCCTGCTTGTTGTCCCCGGGACTGACGTCAGCAGTTGTATACTGCAAGAATCGTAAACTTCATATCCCTTTAAAGGTGTACGGGCTCCGATGTCTCGTTATTAAATACATTTCAAACTTGGTGACTTCAGGACTTCAGATTAGCAACTTACATAATGATTTTCACCTATGCAGTGGAGGAATTTTGTTAAACGTGAAATAATTCTACTAATCCAGACCTATTTCTGTGACTAGGTCCTCAAATATATGATATATAATTTCCATATTCCAAAATTTTGCAAGTTACAGCTTCAGGCTACATTTATTTGTCTTTACCTTGTTGCTACCTTGGCTTACATGACACACTGGTATTCTGCTCTGTCAGTTAACTCTTAACCTCTATACTTCCCTGATTACTTGATTAGTCCCTTTCTTTCCCCTCCTCTTCCTTTCTACATTTTTTACATTTCTATCCCATTTTTCTTTTACTTTCTTCAAGAACTCACCAATACTTCTTACCTTCTTTTCCTCTCTGCCCGTTAACATTTTTATAGCTACTATCGTCTTCTCTAATTTCTCCCATTTTTCTTCCCAAACCCTTTTTCTCCATATTGCAACCTCCTCGTATTCTGTTACATAGTCTTCTATGCTTTCTTTTCCCCCACACAATTCACTAATTCCCTTTTCCCTACCTCTTATCCCTCTTAGAAATATTGTTTCTGTTCTCATCCATGCTAACCCTTCTCTCTCTTGCCTATTGCAGTAATCTACATATGCTTCTCGTCCCCAATTTCTTTTTATTTGCTTGTAAAATTGTAATGATTTCATATTTTCTAGACTTCTCCATATTTCCTGTCTTTCTATATCTTCTATTCTGCATTTTACTAATTTACCCACATCGCCTGCATTCCTTGCCTCTAATCTCCATATATCTCCCATTCCTATTTTTTTTCCATAATTCGTCCTAACTCTGCCCACCAACTATTTGAGATCTCTAATCTTTTTTGCTGTCTAATGCATAATTTCATAATTTCCCCTTCTTCTTTAACCAAACACCTATACCATTTTTTGTTCCTTCCATTATTATATCATTTCTTCTTGTCTGTCTATACTTCTACTAAAGTTACTTTCCTAGGGGCTGTTCTTGGTAAGCCCAGTAACTCTTTACAAAACCTTCTTTAGTTTTGTCCACCGGTCCTGAAATATACTAAATTCCAGTAGGTAAATGTTGTCTAATTCTAAGATCAAACGATTACATAATACTGCTAGAATGACATCTATTATTGAAGGCACTATATTTTCCTGGGAAAGCTTATGTTACTGTAAACCGCTTCTTAATATAAAAAGGCCTTTTTTCGTCCTAACTGCAAAGTCCAGAACAGCGACATACTGAAAACAAATAAAATGTATTTAGATTGATAATGGTAGGATATTTAAGAAATGCGATTATCATCTAGACAGTTTCTAAATTTTGATAAATTGTCTTCATCTTCTTCGTCTTCATCTTTTTCCAAAGTACTCCTGCTTATAAGCTGTGTCTGAGGGTGATACACAGCTGCCTCAAACGACCTAAACAATAGATCCGACTATCGAACCGCAAGCAGATAACTTGGAGGCCGTGACCATGCTTGTATCACAACACTACAACTTTTTTTTTATTGCAAACGCTACGCTTGAGGGTCTCCTAACACCTACATTCACTAAAGCCGCTTTCCTCAACGCCTCTCGATAGCCGTGATCGTCTAGTGGTTAGGACATTGCGTTGTGGCCGCAATAACCCAGGTTCGAATCCTGGTCACGGCAGTGGTCAAACACTGTCACGGTAGAGGTTATTTTTTCCAACAGTCAACGCTTCAGACTTTCAAGTTATGAATATAGAGGTGCTTTTGTGAAGGAAGTGCCGAAGAAATAAGATTTTATAAATGCAAATTGAAAAAAGGTTATAACGTGAGGTTACTCTCTGACTACCAGAAGGCGAGATCGTCTGACGTTCGAGAGGAGCTTTCAGTGGGTGATGTGTGCACGTAGAAAACAGGTTCACTACGAATTGTATGTAGGCAAATCCACATGTCAGATACAATACCTGTATAAAACTGCTGTGATACGTATTTCTCATTTAGCTGACGACACTGTATATCGTAAACATGATGGGGGGGGGGGGGGCGCTAGAAAATGTTTACGTAGAACATTTCTCTAGTTCATCTTCTACTGGTCAGACAGTAGACCATTCTTACCTCTTGTTTAATGCATATTTTTAAATAGTGTCAAAGTAGTTTCTTATACTGGAGTATATAAGTGGAACATAGACAATAAATGTAAACTGGTAAGTTAAGACTGTGCAGACATTAAGCCGAAACATAAATTCCTATATCCGTTTCTTTTATAATGAAATCTTTCATAAACAAAAGAACAACATTCATCGAAATTTTCCTACATACATTTGGATATAGTTTATGTTTCTAGTTTTTCATATGCGCAGCTGTATATATTAGGTACGTCCAGAAAGTAAGTTCTGTTTGGTAATAAAATTGAATTGTGTATAGGTACAAAAAATATTTATTGTACAAAATTCTACAACTCTTGAACTACTTTTCCACATAACTGCCCAAATTTTGCAGGTATTTGTCATAGCGAGGAACAAGTTTTTATATACCTTCTTCATAGAAGTTTGCCGCCTGTGTCTTCAACCAGTTGGAAATATTTTCTTTCAGCTCTTCGTCATTGTTGAAGTGTTGACCGCCAAGGAAGAAATGCAGAAACAGATGAAAGCCGCTAGGAGCGAGGTCAGGGCTGTACGGGGTTCGTCAAACATGTCCCAGTCAAATCCCAGTAGGATGTTTTTCGTCGCAATTGCAGTGTGTGGTCGTGCGTTGTCGTGTAGAAACACAGCACCTTCTGACAGCATTCCTCCGCGCTTATTCTGTATTGCGCGGTGCAATTTCCTAAGTGTCTCACAATAAACATCTGCTTTCATTGTTTGACCACACCGTAAGAAATCATGAGTAAGATGCCTTTCCTGTCTCAGAACACTGTGCACATCATTTTTCGAGGTATCAAGATTTGTTTCGGCTTAACCTATGCTGGGGATGAGGTGTGCCTCCATTCCATTGATTGAAGCTTACTTTCAGGTGTGTCGTAAGGAACCCAAGTTTCATCTCCTGTGACTATCTCTGTCAGAAATTCTTCGCCGCCTTCATCATAACGGGTCAAAAACTGAAGTGCACTACCCATACGTTTTGTTTTCAGTTGCTCAGTAAGAATCTTTGGCACTCAACGTAAGCAAAGTTTACGAAATTTCAGTTTTTCGGTAACAATTTCATAAACTACTGATCGTGAGACTTGGGGAATTTCCATAGCGAGAGCACTAATTTTAAAGTTGCGAATTTCCAGGATCTTGCATCAATCGCGTGAACCAGTTCTTCTGTAACCAAAGATGGACGCCCACGTCGTTCTTCATCGTGCACATCACTACGTCGTTCATTGAACTGTCACACCCATTTTCTCACCATTGTATCACTCATCGCAATGTGTCCATAAACATCGCAAATTTTCAGATAAATTTCAAATTCAATCAACACCGACACTGTAAACAAGCACAACAAAGCGTATGTGGCTGACAGCGATCTCACAATTGCGCACGTTTTTTTTTTTCTCCTTGATACACAGCGTCTACTGCGCATGGGGGGAAATGCCACCGCAGTGCTGCAGCGGATATAAATTGAAACAGAACTTACCCCCTGGACGCCCCTTGTATTTTAAAATACGAGCGATTATGTTTATTAATTTTGGCTTAGCTGTAATATATTACAATTTTTTTCACTGTATTAAATATTCCTGAGCATTGATTTGAAGGTTTCACAACTGACTCGACGTGATACTAGTTACGCTATGTTGATACTAGGGTTATTAATAGAGTTGTACTTAAATGTATAATGTAATGACCTTGAGTTACACACATTAGCCGGACAACATGATATTTTTTCACTGGATAAGTTATTTGGAGTTTCACGTTAAGGAAAAACAATTAGTTATGGCAGTATGACACAAGTAACTATACATATAACGATAACAAATATAGTGAGATCCATATAAAGCTGAACTATTTCAATGGGCCATAATTTCCTTTTGAAAGCTGGTAAAGTGTGGAAATTTGTTTTAATGAACTCAGTAGCTATGTGAGAATTGAGAACACTGACAATTGTTGACAGCTGACAGTCTTAAATGTGCCATTTTCTTTGATACGACTGTAGGCACTGAAGTTTATATGGGTGTCTTCAAGTGATTTGTGGAGCAGCTGGATGATATCGAAATTAAAGAAGGTCGTTTCCAGCAAGATGGAGCAACGTGCCGTACATCTAATGACACCATGGAACTTGTAACCAGTTTCTTTGATACGACTGTAGACACTAAAGTTGATATGGGTATCTTCAAGTCATTTGTGGAGCAGCTGGATGATATCGAATTTAAAGAAGGTAGTTTCCAGCAAGATGGAGCAACGTGCCGTACATCTAATGACACCAGGGAACTTGTAACCAGCTTCTTTGATACGACTGTAAATACTGAAGTTTATATGGTTATCTTCAAGTCATTTGTAGAGCAGCTGGATGATATCGAATTTAAAGAAGGTGGTTTGCAGCAAGATGGAGCAACGTGCCATACTTCTAATGACACCATGGAACTTCAACCAGTTTTCTGATAATCGAATAATCTCAAAAGGTCTGAGGCGGCCCAAATACCCTGACCTAACTTCACCGGATCTTTTCTTGTGCGAGTATCTAAAAATAGACTGTACAAGAATAGGCCGCCGACAATTGATGTTCTCAAGGAATCCATTCAAACCGAAATAAGTAACATTGGCGAGGATACTCTCCGTAAAACTTCAGAGAATATGGTGAGACGAGTGCAAACTTGTGTAGATGCTGGTGGAGGACACTTCTAACATTTTCTCTGAGATGTAAATAGTGTAATGTGATCTCCCAATTGTGTATTATATTCTCCCAAAGTTGCACGTGTGCGCTATTATTGGTTCAAAAGTTATGACCTATTGAATTGGTTCAGGTTTATACGGATCGCACTGTATTATTGTTTCCTGAGGTCCTGTTAGTCTTAGCATTTTAAGAAAAAATAACCTCAAAATTCCTTCTGGAATTTAAAGGATTTTATATACCTGGTGCAACCATAAGAAGGTTCCTAGAACTCAAGTAATTGGTCTTAAACATTTATATTTCCTTAATATGATATTGAATTTTCAAGCATTTTTTATTGTTCTACATATAAATACTCTCCTAATTGTTTCACTTTGTAATTATGGTTACATAGTTTTCAAAACTTGCTCGTTGACCTATGGTAAATCTACATGGCAAAGGAATATTTTGTATGTAATTTAAAAATAGGATGAAAAATTACTGAGAAATATAAGGCAAAGTATTGTAATATAAACTGTTTTGTGCACAAAAAAATTCTAAAATAACATAGAAGGAAACTGGATTATTTAGAAGAGTTGTAATTTTTAATATTCTCTTTTTCTTCATGTGTGGTAAAAATGTAGCTTTCTGTTGATTTGAAGCTGCAGCTTTGGGGTTTATAGGCCAGCGCCTAACCACTAAGTCATCTATATATCACCCCTCCTCCATTTTTGTTTTTAATTTTCTTCCTCCAGGGTTAAGTCATGTCGGACAGTAAATTAAATGGGTGAAAGGTTACTCAAATAAACCCAAGGACCATAGAGTTACCTTATCTTTTAGGATAAGTGAAAACCCTGGAAAAACGCTCCTCCAGATAAGCCACCCTAACCGAGATTGCCCGCCTCGGTAGAGTAGATGGTAGCGTGTCCCTCTCACGTTCAAAACGTCCCGAATTCGAATCTCGGTCAGGGTGAGTTACCTGGATAAGGTTTTTTTCTGTCGTTTTCCCTTATCCTGAAAGATGAATGTCAGGTAGCTCTAAGCTCCATGGATCCCGGACCCATTTGAACATCATTTCACCCATTTCATTCATCGTCCGACATGACTTAACCCTGGAGGACGTAAATGATAAAAATTAAATAAATAATAACTAACCGAGGTTCAAAATCAGGTCCTCTTGAACGTGAGTACACACGCTACCTTCTACGCTACAGAGGTGGGCATTTTCTCCAATACATTAGCTTATCAATTTAGTTAAACTTAATACAGCAATGAGTAAACCTTTTCCCATAATGTTTTATTTTCAAAACTTCCCACCGGTGTTATGTAGTTTATATATTTTACCGTGAAATAATGAGTTGGATGTGTAAATTCCTTAGTGCTAGAAACAAGCGAGCAACGATCTGTATGTGAACAGTGCTGCAGTACGGCTGTAGGCAGGTGGAGAAAGGCATTTTAGTTAATCATTGTCACTGACACGCCACATCTGCCGTAAAATTATGCACTTAATAATGAATGACACATTCTGTGTAGGTGGTAGTTATATCCGCTGTAGAATTGCTTACTATATCAACATCTTACACCTGTAACACGAGACTGGCTGTGGTAATTGGATATCATTATTGTTATTACCTACATGTGAGTCTGGGAGCAATTGCTGATGAGTACAGAGATAGCTTATGATTGGGTTTGACGAAGGGTTGAAATAACTAAATATTTATCAGAAATTACGTTTTTATTACTTTCTTTCCACCGAAATATTCCATATAAAGTTGTTGCCAGGAACTAGAAGCCTCATGAATTAAAAAAATAAATAAAACTATTTTTAGGCTAAAATGCCTGTGTTTGCGACTCAGTAAATAACATACCTCAAAGACGAAGTTATAAATAAGCACTAAATTAATTAGAGCCAACTGAAAAATACAATGCCACGGTCGGGATTTGAACCACGGATCTCCTGGTTTCCGTCCAGTCGCTCTAATGACCAACATGCCGACGTGTTCAGAAACTCTAGAGCTTAGAGTTACCCGACATTCTTGCAAAACGAGGGAGAAAGGCTATGAAAACCTTATCGAGAAAAACTCCAGATTGGAAATGTGTGTAGTGTTTAACGCCCGCATTTACTACATACGGCACCGCAGGCGATGAGACTGGTGATACATGAGATGAAGATGGAGCACCGGTAGAATGAGATGGCGGGGGAAACCGGAGGTCCCGGAGAAAACCCGCCCCAGCAATGTGTTTTCCACAGAAATTCTCACTTTGCGGTCGCCTGGGATCGAAGATGGGCTGCCTTGGTGAGAGCCAAGCGGTCTAACCACTGATCCACCATTTTTGAACTCAGCACCTCTTGAACCTATGGCAGATATCCATAGCAGTAAAAGTAACATATACTTTAGATAACATATACAAAATTATTTGTGTATTCTATCAACTCACGCCAAAAATAATTGAATAGTGATACATAGATAAATAGTAAATATTTCTAAAATAAATCAAAAGGGAAGTCATAGTCGCTACATGGGTTAGTGCCACTTTATACTCCGTGGCCTAGAGTCGCATTTCGCGCCAAGATACCTCTGTAGTTTTGCTTGTGAAGATTGTGTGCGTAAGGTGAACCCTGTAGCTTCGGACCTCCCCGATAAGTTATACTTCAACCGCTCATATATATATTACACGGTGTGCGGAATGTATCCGCGAGAGTTTCCGATGTTCAAGTATTACAAATTAATGCTTATGTGATTTTATACAGGTATTGCACTGTTCACTTACAATAACAATTTAAAAGCGTTTGGTAACTTAATATTATTGGCTTATGAAAAGAAGTGAAAACCCAAATTTTTCAGGAAAAAAAGTGTCTGGTGACAGTATATCTTTGTTTATGAATGTTTGGTAATCTCTTTTTACTCTAGAGTTTAAAGCAGCATTATTCAGTTACTCTTTTATGAAAAAAGTGTATCAGATGGATCAATGAGACGCGATCCACCTTCGCCCCCCCCCCTTACTACTACTAGAATAATCCAACAGAGTTAACATGGGCTTAAATGATGTTGCAAACAGAAATAATGTTTTTAAACTGACTGACGTTGAACGACTTATTCACGAGGAAATTGACAAGGAACACAACAAGACTGGGAAAACTGCGTGAGACAGCAGATAAACTACAAGAAGACGACTTTTGGAAAGAAATAGCACGTAACGAGATTTTGGAACCTGTCTTCATAAATTTGCAGTACTCAGATGATGAAGACAATGACAATGACGAATTATGTCTTAACGTAAGTAATATTCACAGCTATACGGATGCACCGCTGGTATTTATTTAGTTAATTATTTATTTATTTATTTATTTATTTATTTATTTATTTATTTATTTATTTATTTATTTATTTATTTATTTATTTATTTATTTATTTATTTATTTATTTATTTATTTATTTATTTATTTATTTATTTATTTATTTATTTATTTATTTATTTATTTATTTATTTATTTATTTATTTATTTATTTATTTATTTATTTATTTATTTATTTATTTATTTATTTATTTATTTATTTATTTATTTATTTATTTATTTATTTATTTATTTATTTATTTATTTATTTATTTATTTATTTATTTATTTATTTATTTATTTATTTATTTATTTATTTATTTATTTATTTATTTATTTATTTATTTATTTATTTATTTATTTATTTATTTATTTATTTATTTATTTATTTATTTATTTATTTATTTATTTATTTATTTATTTATTTATTTATTTATTTATTTATTTATTTATTTATTTATTTATTTATTTATTTATTTATTTATTTATTTATTTATTTATTTATTTATTTATTTATTTATTTATTTATTTATTTATTTTTTATTTATTTTTTATTTATTTATTTATTTATTTATTTATTTATTTATTTATTTATTTATTTATTTATTTATTTATTTATTTATTTATTTATTTATTTATTTATTTATTTATTTATTTATTTATTTGTTTGTTTGTTTGTTTGTTTGTTTGTTTGTTTGTTTGTTTGTTTGTTTGTTTGTTTGTTTGTTTGTTTGTTTGTTTGTTTGTTTGTTTGTTTGTTTGTTTGTTTGTTTGTTTGTTTGTTTGTTTGTTTGTTTGTTTGTTTGTTTGTTTGTTTGTTTGTTTGTTTGTTTGTTTGTTTGTTTGTTTGTTTGTTTGTTTGTTTGTTTGTTTGTTTGTTTGTTTGTTTGTTTGTTTGTTTGTTTGTTTGTTTGTTTGTTTGTTTGTTTGTTTGTTTGTTTGTTTGTTTGTTTGTTTGTTTGTTTGTTTGTTTGTTTGTTTGTTTGTTTGTTTGTTTGTTTGTTTGTTTGTTTGTTTGTTTGTTTGTTTGTTTGTTTGTTTGTTTGTTTGTTTATTTATTTGTTTGTTTGTTTATTTGTTTGTTTATTTATTTGTTTGTTTATTTATTTGTTTGTTTATTTATTTGTTTGTTTATTTATTTGTTTGTTTAATTATTTATTTTTTATATTACGCAGCACTGAAAATCCAGTATTTTCGTGTAGAATACCGGGCAATTTATTTTATGTTCGTTTCGTAGGTGATACATTCTCTATATTGTTAATTTTTGCAGAAACCTTCTCGACTGCTTTTAGAATATTTTTCAAGCTGTTTTGATGGCTGTTGATAGTACACAAAACGTTTGATTTATAAAATGGTGATTGTCCAATAATTGTTGTGAAAGTAATGGTATTAACACAATATGTCAAACACCTTGCACTCCCTGGAAGTCAGATCTACCTGCTTGGCGAGCAGTAATTGTAATGAAACTAAAGCTACACGTTGCGAACCGGACTATTCCTGCGTGTTGTCCCCGGGACTTAGGTCAGCAGTTATATACTGCGAGATTCGTAAATTTCATATCCCTTTAAAGGTGTACGGGCTCCGATGTCTGATTATTAAATACAATTCAAACTTTGATGAACTTCAGATTAGCAACTTACAAAATGATTTTCGCCTATGCAGTGGAGGAATTTTGTTAAACGTGAAATAATTCTACTAATCCAGACCTATTTCTGTGACTTGCTCCTGAAATATGATATGATATATAATTTCAATATTCCAAAATTAGGCAAGTTACAGCTTTTGGCTACATTTATTTGTCTTTACCTTGTTTCTACCTTGGCTCACATGACACCCTGGTCTTCTGCTCTGTCAGTTAACTCTTAACCTCCATCCTTCCCTGATTACTTGATTAATCCCTTTCTTTCCCCTCCTCTTCCTTTCTTACATTTTTTACATTTCTAGCCCATTTTTCTTTTACTTTCTGCAAGAACTCACCAATACTTCTTACCTTCTTTTCCTCTCTGCCCGTTAACATTTTTATAGCTACTATCGTCTTCTCTACTTTCTCCCATTCTTCTTCCCAAACCCTTTTTCTCCATATTGCAACCTCCTAGTATTCTGTTACACAGTGTTCTATGCTTTCTTTTCCCCCACACAATTCACTAATTCCCTTTTCCCTACCTCTTATCCCTCTTAGAAATATAGTTTCTGTTCTCATCCATGCTAACCCTTCTCTCTCTTGCCTATTGCAGTAATCTACATATACTTCTCGTCCCCAATTTCTTTTTATTTGCTTGTAAAATTGTAATGATTTCATATTTTCTAGACTTGCCCATATTTCCTGTCTCTCTATATCTTCTATTCTGCATTTTACTAATTTACCCACATGGCATGCATTCCTTGCCTCTAATCTCCATATATCTCCCATTCCTATTTTTTGCATAATTCGTCCTAACTCTGCCCACCAATTATTTGAGAGCTCTAATCTTTTTTGCTGTCTAATGCATAATTTTATAATTTCCCCTTCTTCTTTAACCAAACACCTATACCATTTTTTATTCTTTCCATTGTTATTCCATTTCCTCTTGTCTTTCCTAATTCTGCTAAAGTTACTTCCCTAGAGCTGATCTTGGTAAGCCCAGTAGCTCTTTACAAAACCTTCTTTAGTTTTGGTCCACCGGTCCTGAAATATACTAAATTCCAGTAGGTAAATGTTGTCTAATCCTAAGATCAAACGATTACATAATTTTATTGCTAGAATGACATCTATTATTGAAGGCACTATATTTTCCTGGGAAAGCTTATGTTACTGTAAACCGCTTCTTAATATAAAAAGGCCTTTTTTCGTCCTAACTGCAAAGTCCAGAACAGCGATATATTGAAAACAAATAGAATGTATTTAGATTGATAATGGTAGGATATTTGAGAAATGCGGTAATCATCTAGACAGTTTCTAAATTTAGATAAATTGTCTTCATCTTCTTCGTCTTCATCTTTTTCCAAAGTACTCCTGCTTATAAGCTGTGTCTGAGGGTGATACACAGCTGCCTCAAACGACCTAAACAATTGATCCGGCTATCGAACCACAAGCAGATAACTTGGAGTCCGTGACCATGCTTGTATCATAACACTACAACTTTTTTATTGCAAACGCTACGCTTGAGGGTCTGCTAACACCTACATTTACTAAAGCCGCTTTCCTCAACGCCTCTCGATAGCCGTGATCGTCTAGTGGTTAGGACATTGCGTTGTGGCCGCAATAACCCAGGATCGAATCCTGGTCACGGCAGTGGTCAAACACTGTCACGGTAGAGGTTACTTTTTCCAACAGTCAACGCATCAGACTTTCAAGTTATGAATATATAGGTGCTTTTGTGAAGGAAATTCCGAAGCAATAAGATTTTATATATGCAAATTGAAAAAAGGTTATAACGTGAGGTTACTCTCTGACTACCAGAAAGCGAGATCGTCTGACGTTCGAGAGGAGCTTTCAGTGGATGATGTGTGCACGTACAGAACAGGTTCACTACGAATTGTATGTAGGCAAATCACCATGTCAGATACAATACCTGTATAAAACTGCTGTGATACGTATTTCTCATTTAGCTGACGACACTGTATATCGTAAACATGATGCGGGGTGGCGCTAGAAAATGTTCACGTAGAACATTTCTCTAGTTCATCTTCTACTGGTCAGACAGTAGACCATTCTTACTTCTTGTTTAATGCATATTTTTAATTACTGTCAAAGTAGTTTCTTATACTGGAGTATATAAGTGAAACATAGACAATAAATGTAAACTGGTAGGTTAAGACTGTGCAGACATTAAGCCGAAACATAAATTCCTATATCCATTTCTTTTATAATGAAATCTTTCATAAACAAAAGAACAACATTCATCGAAATTTTCCTACATACATTTGGATATAGTTTATGTTTCTAGTTTTTCATATGTGCAGCTGTATATATTAGGAACGTCCAGAAAGTAAGTTCTGTTTGGTAATAAAATTAAATTGTGTATAGATACAGAAAAATTATTTATTGTACAAAATTCTACAACTCTTGAACTACTTTTCCACATAACTGCCGAAATATTGCAGGCATTTGTCATAGCGTGGAACAAGTTTTTATATACCTTCTTCATAGAAGTTTGCCGCCTGCGTCTTCACCCACTTGGAAATATTTTCTTTCAGCCCTTCGTCATTGTTGAAGTGTTGACCGCCAAGGAAGAAATGCAAAAACAGATGAAAGCCGCTAGGAGCGAAGTCAGGGCTGTACGGGGTTCGTCAAACATGTCCCAGTCAAATCCCTGTAGGATGTTTTTCATCGCATTTGCAGTGTGTGGTCATGCGTTGTCGTGAAGATCCACAATACCTTTTAACATCGCAAATTTGCCGATAAGTTTCAATTGGCTTCACTTTCCCAGCATTCAGAAATCGAATCACAGATCTGATTTCACAAGCGGCGGGATTTTCAATCAACACTGACATTGCTCGCCTTGTTAGCGTGGTGGTGGCATGACTGCCTCACGTTCAAAAGGTCCCGAGTTCGAATCTCGGACAGGATCAGTTACCTGGATAAGGCTTTTTCCGGGGTTTTCCTTATCCTGTAAGACGAATGTAGGGTAACTCTAAGCTCCATGGGCCCCGGACTCATTTGAGTAAAATTTCGTCCATTCTATTTATCGTCCGATATGACTTAACGTTGGAGGACGTAAATTACAACAACAACAACAACAAAAAAAACACCGACAATGTAAACAAGCACAACAAAACGCACGTGGCTGACAGCGATCTCACAGTGGCGTACGATTTTTCTCCTTGATATAGAGCGTCTACCGCGCATGTGCGGAAATGCCATTGCAGCGCTGCAGCGGATATAAATTGAAACAGAACCTACCCCCTGGACGCCTCTTGTATTTTAAAATACGAGAGATTATGTTTATTAATTTTGGCTTAGCTGTAATATATTACAATTCTTTTCACTGTATTAGATATTCCTGAGCATTGATTTGAAGGTTTCACAACTGACTCGACGTGATACTAGTTACGCTTTGTTGTACTAGAGTAATTGATAGAGTTGTACTTAAATGTATAATGTAATGAGCTTGAGTTACACACATTAGCCGGACAACATGATATTTTTTCACTGGATAAATTATTTGGAGTTTAACGTTAAGAAAAAGCAAATAGTTATGGCAGTATGACACAAGTAACAATACATAAAACGATAACAAATATAGTGAGATCCATATAAAGCTGAACTATTTCAATGGGCCATAATTTCCTTTTGAAAGCTGGAAAAGTGTAGAAATTTGTTTTAATGTATTCAGTGGCTATGTCAGAATTGACGACACTGACATTTGTTGACAGCTGACAGTCTTGGTTCAGGTTTATATGGATCGCACGGTATTATTGTTTCCTGAGGTCCTGTTAGTCTTAACGCTTTAAGAAAAAATCGCCTCAAAATTCCTTCTGTAATTTAAAATATTTTAAATACATGATGCAGCCATAGGAAGGTTACTGGAACTCCAGTAATTGGTCTTAAACATTTATATGTCCTTAATATGATATTAAACTTTTAAGCATTCTTTTGCTGCTCTATAAATACTCTTCTAATTTTTTTACTTTGTAAATATAGTTGCATCATTTTCAAAACTTGCTCTTTGATCTATGATACATCTGCGTGGCAAAGGAATACTATGTAAGTAATTTAACAATAGCATGAGAAATTACTGAGAAATATAAAGGGAAGTGTATGCAGTATAGTCCGATCCATATACAACTGAACCATTTCAATAGGTCATAACCTTTGAACCAATAATAGGACACACATACAACTTTGGGAGAATATAATACACAAATGGGAGAGTACATTACACTATTTACATCTCAGAGAAAATGTTGGAAGTATCCTACACCAGCATCTATATATGATTGCACTCGTCTCCCCATATTCTCTGAAGTTTTACTTAATTTAAATATTGGATCTAAATTAAAATCTCCTCAAGATATTTAATAAAATTAAAGATAGAAACCAACCTGGCTCACGCCGGTTTAAACTCAGATCGTATAAGATTTTCAAGGTCGAACAGACCCAGTTATTGTATCCTCGCCAATATTACTTATTTCGGTTTGAATGAATTTCTCGCGAACATCAATTGTCCGTGGCCTATTCTTGTACACTCTATTTTTAGATACCCCCCCCCCCCCAAGAAAATATCCGGTAAGGTTAGGTCAGGTGTTCTGGGAGGCCACAGACTTTTTGAGATTATCCGATTATCAAAGAAACTGGTTACAAGTTCCAGGTGTCATTAGATGTATGGCACGTTGCTCCATCATTCTGGAAATAACGTTCTCTCAATTCGATATCATTCAGCTGCTTCACAAATTTCTTTAAGGTAGCCATATAAACTTCAGGGTCTATAGTCGTATCCTGAATAGATGCTGGTGGAGGACACTTCCAACATTTTCTCTGGTGTAATGTAATCTCCCAATTGTGTATTATATTCTCCCAAAGTTGTACGTGTGTCCTATTATTGATCCAAAAGTAATGGCTTATTGAAATGGTTCGGATTTATACGGATCACACAGTAAAAAATGTTTTGTGCACAGGAATGTCTCTAAAATAAGATATAAGATAACAGGATTAGTTACAACAGTTTTGAATGTGGTAAAGATGTGGTATTTTGTTGATTTGAAGCTGCATCTATGGGAATTGTAGGCCAGTGCCTAGCCACTGAGCTATCTATATATCACCTTTCCTTCCATTTTTGTTTTAAATTTACTTTCTTCAGCGTTAACTCATGTGGGACGATGAATTAAATGGGTGAAATACTCAAATAAAGCCAAGGACCATAGAGTTACCTTATCTTTTAGGATAAGTGAAAACCCTGGAAAAAAGCTCATACAGATAAGTCACCCTAACCGAGATTGCCCGCCTCGGTAGAGTAGATGGTAGCGTGTCTCTCTCACGTTCAAAACGTCCCGAATTCGAATCTCGGTGAGGGTGAGTTACCTGGATAAGTTTTTTTTCTGTCGTTTTCCCTTATCCTGAAAGACGAATGTCAGGTAGCTCTAAGCTCCATGGATCCAGGACCCATTTGAACATCATTTCACCCATTTCATTCATCGTCCGACATGACTTTACGCTGGAGGACATTAATTACAAAAAATAAATAAATAATAACTAACCGAGATTCAAAATCAGGTCCTCTTGAACGCGAGTACACACGCTACCTTCTACGCTACAGAGGTGGGCATTTTCTCCAATACATTAGCTTGTCAATTTAGTTAAACTTAATACAGCAATGAGTAAACCTTTTCCCATAATGTTTTATTTTCAAAACCTCCCACCGGTGTTTTGTAGTTTATATTTTTTACCGTGAAATAATGAGTTGGATGTGTAAATTCCTTAGTGCTAGAAACAAGCGAGCAACGATCTGTATGTGAACAGTGCTGCAGTACGGCTGTAGGCAGGTGGAGAAAGGCATGTTAGTTAACCATTGTCATTGACACGCCACATCTGCCGTAAAATTATGCACTTAATAATGAATGACACATTCTGTGTAGGTCGTAGTTATATCCGCTGTAGAATTGCTTACTATATTAACATCTTACACCTGTAACACGAGACTGACTGCGGTAATTGCATATAATTGTTGTTATTACCTACATGTGAGTCTGGGAGCAATAGCTGATGTTTACAGAGATAGCTTATGATTGGGCTTGACGAAGGGTTGAAATAACTAAGTATTTATCAGAAATTACGTTTTTATTACTTTCTTTCCAACGAAATATTCCATTTAATATGTTGCCAGGAACTAGAAGCCTCATGAATTAAAAAAATAAATAAAAATATTTTTAGGCTAAAATGCCTGTGTTTGCGACTCAGTAAATAACATACCTCAAAGACGAAGTTATAAATAAGCACTAAATTAATTAGAGCCAACTGAAACATTCAATGCCACGGCCGGGATTTGAACCACGGATCTCCTGGTTTCCGACCAGTCGCTCTAATGACCAACATGCCGACGTGTTCAGAACCTCTAGAGCTTAGAGTTACCCGACATTCTTGCAAAACGAGGGAGAAAGGCTATGAAAACCTTATCGAGAAAAACACCAGATTGGAAATATGTGTAGTGTTTAAGGCTCGCATTTACTACATACGGCACCGCAGGCGATGACACTGATGATACATGAGATGAAGATGGAGCACCGGTGGAATGAGATGGCGGGGGAAACCGGAGGTCCCGGAGAAAACCCGCCCCAGCCCCGTGTTTTCCACAGCAATTCTCACTTTGCGGTCGCCTGGGATCGAAGCCGGGCTGCCTTGGTGAGAGCCAAGCGGTCTAACCACTGATCCACCATTTTTGAACTCGGCACCTCTTGAACCTATGGCAGATATCCATAGCAGTAAAAGTAACATATACTTTAGATAACATATACAAAATTATTTGTGTATTCTTTCAACTCATGCCAAAAATAATTGAATAGTGATACATAGATGAATAGTAAATATTTCTAAAATAAATTAAAAGGGAAGTCATAGTCGCTACATGGGTTAGTGCCACTTTATACTCCGTGGCCTAGAGTCGCATTTCGCGCCAAGATACATCAGAACTATCGCTTCTGGAGATTGGGTGCGGTACACACGCACCGTAAGGTGAACCCTGTAGCTTCGGACCTCCCCGATAAGTTAAACTTCAACCGTTCATATATATATTACACGGTGTGCGGAATGTATCCGCGAGAGTTTCCGATGTTCAAGTATTACAAATTAATGCTTATGTGATTATATACAAGTATAGCACTGTTCAATTACAATAACAATTTAAAAGCGTTTGGTAACTTAATATTGCTGGCTTATGAAAAGAAGTGAAAACCCAAATTTTTCAGGAAAAAAAGTGTCTGGTGACAGTATATCTTTGTTTATGAAATGTTTGGCAATCTCTATTTACTCTAGAGTTTAAAGCAGCATTATTCAGTTACTCTTTTATGAAAAAAGTGTATCAGATGGATCAATGAAACGCGATCCACCTTCGCCCCCCCTTACTACTGCTAGAATAATCCAACAGAGTTAATGTGGGCTTAAATTATGTTGCAAACAGAAATAATGTTTTTAAACTGACTGACGTTGAACGACTTATTCACGAGGAAATTCACAAGGAGCACAACAAGACTGGGAAAACTGCGTGAGACAGCAGATAAACTACAAGAAGACGACTTTTGGAAAGAAACAGCACGTAACGAGATTTTGGAACCTATCTTTATAAATTTGCAGTACTCAGACGTTGAAGACAATGACGATGACGAATTATCTCTTAACGTAAGTAATATTCACAGCTATACGGATGCACCGCTGGTATTTTCGTTTGTTTTAGAAAAATAAGTAATCCATAAACTATAATTAACTTTAAACTAAATATTTAAAACATTTGCGTAATATTTTAATATTCATGTTGCAATTGTGATTTCAACAACTGAATTATTATAAATCTTTGGAAAATTCAGTTTGCGTTCCCTTACTCGCAAGTGTGCGAGAGAGAAATAGAGAGAGAAAGAGAGAGAGAAAGAGAGAGAGAGAGAGAGAGAAAGGGAGAGTGGGGGAAATATTAAAAGAGTGGGGATAACGAGGTGGCAACGGCGAAGGATCTAACGTATTTGTTTCCCTACAGGCAAGAACTCTTCGCATTTGGAACACACAATAACTGTGAAAAAGCGGAATGAACAACGTCATCGAGGCAACAATCATAAAGGTTATGTATGACTGAAGTTTCATGAAAATCGTGAAAATAACGACTTTTTAATTTAATTCTATAAAATAATTTAGACATTCCCGAATGTGAAAAATGCATAATTTGCCTCCGAACGCCATTTTTAAATGCTTATTTAAACGTCGGTGGCCTTCAAACTCTGTCAGAGTCACGCCCTCTTTTGCCTACATCCACATTCTTTGTCTGTTTTCCGTTCTTAAATTTTCAATTCAAGAAAAGAAAAATAAGGCTTTCAGACAAAATAGTTCCTAAAATGTTGCCAATATATCAGAGGCTGGCTTCTACAACATTACTAGAGAGGTGCAAAACAGGAAAAACACAGAATGCCAATGAATCTTTGCATCATGTCATATGGAATAAGTGCCCAACGGAAGTTTTCATATCAAACCAAAACTTGGATCTTGCTGTTATTAAAAGCATCAGTGAGTTTAACATGGGTAGTCTTAAGTCATTGGAGCTGCAGCAAAATATCAGAGGTGAAAGTGTAGTAGACTCAGCAAGGAAAACTTCAGTGCAGCGAGATCAGACTCGTATCCTGCAAAGCAAGAAGCGAAGTTGTGCAAAAGAAAAGCAACATCTAAAGAAGAAAAAGGTGGGAAAAGCAGCAACAGAGGAGAGGAAAAAGAAATCTGAGGGTCCAACCTATCAGCCTGGTGGATTTTAATGTGAGTTATGCAATCAAATCTTTAATCGCTGTTTTCTCAATGTTCATATTTTCAGCATTTTTCTTCCTGTAAAATGCTCCTTGCGATGCAGGTTTTGTACTACAGTCATGAAATTTCCTACACAGGTTCAGAATATCATGAGGAATGGAAATTGCCCTAGGTTTTATTGTGAAATGTATATAAGCATATATTTTTAATTTTCAAACACAAAATATACAGTTTTTTAGACAAAAAAAGAATATTTGTAAATTAAAATTTTTTGTGACCTAAACTAAAGGAGACACAGAAAAACCCAGAGTAATTTCAAAAAGTATGTGTATTATGAACATAGGGTTAAAATATTAGACCACAATTCAAGATATTTTGTCGCAAGGGACTTTTTAGTGACGTAACAAAAAACATACAAAATTGATCATAATTTCTAAACTGCTGGAGAAAAATGGTTAAGTTTAGGTTGTTACATGTTTACATTATACTACACCTATGGTGTAAATTTGAAAAAGCTAGCATTATTAGTTCAGAATTTGAACATTTCAGTCATACATACCCTTAAGGGAAAGTACAAAGGAGAAGATATCTTGATCCCGCGTACTCCGATTAGATCCATTTGATTCTAAGCGTCTACCATTTCCCGTAATTTTGGCCTTTGCGATGACCATAAATAAATGACAAGGGCTGCCGTTGGAAGTTTGCGGAATCAACTTCGAGTTTCCCTGTTTCTCTCATGGACAATTATTACACGTCGAGTGTTTGCGCGTCCGAAATCTATCATCTTTCACCATCTATCATCTTTATATATGCACCACGAAAAAGACAAAAAATATTGTTTATAGAAAGCCTTATATTGATTAATTTTATTGTAACTGTTGTATTTAAACTTCACCCCCAATTGCAGAATAAATAACTAATCCAAATTTGTTTTATTTATATAGATAACTTCAGACAGCTCTTTTTGGCGGTACGGTCAGCTACTTAGTAATAAAACTTTTTGTAAAGGTTTTCTTGTTAACATGAAGACAATAAATTAGTAAGCTTTCGTATTAATATCTGTCAAAGTTATATAAAAATAAACGCTAATTGGTAAAGAAAGTTATATAAATTTAACACATCAAACTTTTTTTTTAAAGTTGTATTGCATTAAATCTTTGTAAAAACATTAAGTATAGTTAGGTTAGAGATACAATTTCTTTGCATAATTACACTTCAAGGTTTGTACCTGATTTGTCCATTCCGGTTTCTTTTCCATAGTTACATCTGAACATACCGGGTTTACCCAGTCCAAATTCGGCTGCCTCGTGGTGGTCCATTGATTTGTATGTAGTCTATAGCTTTCAACCTGAGTACTTTGAGCAACACGTGCATTTCCATCCTAGGCATCGTAGAAAAGCAATGGAAATATGTACACACCCCAAATGTAAACAACAAAAAGGAAGCACCGAATGTGCATAGGACCTACATTCCTGTACTTAGCAATCAGATTCTCTCTCGAATATTATTGACAAAAACAGATGAAAGCCGCTAGGAGCGAGGTCAGGGCTGTACGGGGTTCGTCAAACATGTCCCAGTCAAATCCCTGTAGGATGTTATTCGTCGCATTTGCAGTGTGTGGTCATGCGTTGTCGTGAAGATCCACAATACCTTTTAACATCGCAAATTTGCCGATAAGTTTCAATTGGTTTCACTTTCCTAGCATTCAGAAAGAGAATCACAGATCTGATTTCAGAAGCGGCGGGATTTTCAATCAACACTGACATTGCCCGCCTTGGTAGCGTGGTGCTGGCATGACAGCTTCACGTTCAAAAGTTCCCGAGTTCGAATCTCGGACAGGGTGAGTTACCTGGATAAGGCTTTTTCCGGGGTTTTCTTTATCCTGTAAGACGAATGTCGGGTAACTCTAAGCTCCATGGGCCCCGGACTCATTAGAGGATCTTTTCGTCCATTCTATTTTAGGTCCGATATGACTTAACGTTGGAGGACATAAATTACAAAAAAAAAAAAAAAAAAAAAAAAATCACCGACTATGTAAACAAGCACAACAAAACGCACGTGGCTGACAGCGATCTCACAGTGGCGCACGATTTTTCACCTTGATATAAAGCGTCTACCGCGCATGTGCGGAAATGCCATCGCAGCGCTGCAGCGGATATAAATTGAAACAAAACTTACCCCCTGGACGCCCCTTGTATTTTAAAATACGAGCGATTATGTTTATTAATTTTGGCTTAGCTGTAATATATTACAATTTTTTTTTCACTGTATTAAATATTCCTGAGCATTGATTTGAAGGTTTCACAAGTGACTCGACGTGATACTAGTTACGCTTTGTTGATACTAGAGTAATTGATAGAGTTGTACTTAAATGTATAATGTAATGAGCTTGAGTTACACACATTAGCCGGACAACATGATATTTTTCCACTGGATAAATTATTTGGAGTTTAATGATAAGGGAAATTAATAGTTATGGCAGTATGACACAAGTAACAATACATATAACGATAACAAATATAGTGAGATCCATATAAAGCTGAACTACTTCAATGGGCCATAATTTCCTTTTGAAAGCTGGTACAGTGTAGAAATTTGTTTTAATGAACTCAGTGGTTATGTGAGAATTGACAACACTGGCAATTGTTGACAGCTGACAGTCTTAAATGTGCCCTTTCTTTGATAAGACTGTAGACACTGAAGTTTATATGGGTATCTTCAAGTCATTTGTGGAGCAGGTGGATTATATTGAATTGAGAGAAGGTAGTTTCCAGCAAGATGGAGCAACGTGCCATACATCTAATGACACCATGGAACTTGTAACCAGTTTCTTTGATACGACTGTAGACACTGAAGTTTAAATGGGTATCTTCAAGGGATTTGTAAAACAAATGGGTGACATCGAATTTAAAGAAGGTAGTTTCCAGTAAGATGGAGCAAAGTGCCATACATCTAATGACACCATGGAACTTGTAACCAGCTTCTTTGATACGACTTTAGACACTGAAGTTTATATGGGTTTCTTCAAGGCATTTGTAGAGCAGCTGGGTGATATCGAATTTAAAGAAGGTAGTTTCCAGCAAGATGAAGCAACGTGTCATGGATCTAATGACACCATGGAACTTGTAACCAGTTTCTCTGATACGACTGTAGACGCTAAAGTTTATATGGGTGTCTTCAAGTCATTTGCTGAGCAGCTGGATGATATCGAAGTTAAAGAAGGTCGTTTCCAGCAAGATGGAGCAACGTGCCGTACATCTAATGACACCATGGAACTTGTAACCAGTTTCTTTGATACGACTGTACACACTAAAGTTTATATGGGTGTCTTCAAGTCATTTGTGGAGCAGCTGGATGATATCGAAGTGAGAGAAGGCCGTTTCCAGCAATATGGAGCAACGTGCCGTACATCTAATAACACCATGGAACTTGTAACCAGTTTCTTTAATACGACTGTAGACACTAAAGTTTATATGGGTGTTTTCAAGTCATTTGTGGAGCAGCTGGATGATATCGAAATTAAAGAAGGTCGTTTCCAGCAAGATGGAGCAACGTGTCATAGATCTAATGACACCATGGAACTTGTAAGCAGTTTCTTTGATACGACTGTAGACACAAAAGTTTATATGGGTATCTTCAAGTCATTTGTGGAGCAGCTGGATGATATCGATATTAAAGAAGGTAGTTTCCAGCAAAATGGAGCAACGTGCCATACATATAATGACACCATGGAACTTCAACCAGTTTTTTCATAACCGAATAATCTCAAAAGGTCTGTGGCAGCCCTAATACCCTGACCTAACTTCACCGGATCATTTCTTGTGCGAGTATCTAAAAATAGATCGTACAAGATTAGGCCGCGGACAATTGATGTTCTCAAGGAATCCATTCAAACCCAAATAAGTAACATTGGCGAGGATGCTCTCCGAAAACTTCAGAGAATATGGTGAGACGAGTGCAATCTTGTGTAGATGCTGGTGGAGGACACTTCTAACATTTTCTCTGAGATGTAAATAGTGTAATGTGATCTCCCAATTGTGTGTTCTATTCGCCAAAAGTTGCACGTGTGCGCTATTATTGGTTCAAAAGTTATGACCTATTGAATTGGTTCAGGTTTATATGGATCGCACTGTATTATTGTTTCCTGAGGGCCTGTTAGTCTAGGCACTTTAAGAAAAAATAACCTCCAAATTCCTTCTGGAATTTAAAGGATTTTAAATACCTGGCGCAACCATAGGAAGGTTCCTAGAACTCAAGTAATTGGTCTTAAACATTTATGTTTCCTTAATATGAATTTGAATTTTCAAGCATTTTTGTCGTTCTACATATAAATACTCTCCTAATTGTTTCACTTTGTAATTATGGTTACATAATTTTCAAAACTTGCTCGTTGACCTATGGTAAATCTACATGGCAAAGGAATATTTTGTATGTAATTTAAAAATAGAATGAACAATAACTGAGAAATATAAAGCGAAGGATTATAATATAAACTGATTTGTGCACAAAAAAATTCTAAAATAACATAGAAGGAAACCGGATTATTTAGAAGAGTTGTATTTTTTAATATTCTCTTTTTCTTCATGTGTGGTAAAAATGTGGCTTTCTGTTGATTTGAAGCTGCAGCTTTGGGGTTTATAGGCCAGCACCTAACCACTAACTCATCTATATATCACCCCTCCACCATTTTTGTTTCTAATTTCGTTCCATCAGGGTTAAGTCATGTCGGACAGTAAATTAAATGGGTGAAAGGATACTCAAATAAACCCAAGGACCATAGAGTTACCTTATGTTTTAGGATAAGTGAAAACCCTGGAAAAAAGCTCATCCAGATAAGTCACCCTAACCGAGGTTGCCCGCCTCGGTAGAGTAGATGGTAGCGTGTCTCTCTCACGTTCAAAAGGTCCCGAATTCGAATCTCGGTCAGGGTGAGTTACCTGGATAAGGCTTTTTTCTGTCGTTTTCCCTTATCCTGAAATACGAACGTCAGGTAGCTCTAAGCTCCATGGATCCCGGACCCATTTGAACATCATTTCACCCATTTCATTCATCGTCCGACATGACTTAACCCTGGAGGACGTAAATGACAAAAAATAAATAAATAATAACTAACCGAGGTTCAAAATCAGGTCCACTTGAACGCGAGTACACACGCTATCTTCTGCGCTACAGAGGTGGGCCTTTTCTCCAATACATTAGCTTATCAAGTTAGTTAAACTTAATACAGCAAGGAGTAAACCCTTTCCCATAATGTTTTATTTTCAAATCTTCCCACCGGTGTTATATAGTTTATATATTTTACCGTGAAATAATGAGTTGGATGTGTAGATTCCTTAGTGCTAGAAACAAGCGAGCAACGATCTGTATGTGAACAGTGCTGCAGTACGGCTGTAGGCAGGTGGAGAAAGGCATATTAGTTAATCATTGTCACTGACACGCCACATCTGCCGTAAAATTATGCACTTAATAATGAATGACACATTCTGTGTAGGTGGTAGTTATATCCGCTGTAGAATTGCTTACTATATCAACATCTTACACCTGTAACACGAGACTGACTGTGGTAATTGGATATAATTGTTGTTATTACCTACATGTGAGTCTGGGAGCAATTGCTGATGATTACAGAGATAGTTTATGATTGGGCTTGACGAAGGGTTGAAATAACTAAGTATTTATCAGAAATTACGTTTTTATTACTTTGTTTCCACCGAAATATTCCATATAAAGATGTTGCCAGGAACTAGAAGCCTCATGAATTAAAAAAATAAATAAAACTATTTTTAGGCTAAAATGCCTGTGTTTGCGACTCAGTAAATAACATACCTCAAAGACGAAATTATAATTAAGCACTAAGTTAATTAGAGTCAACTGAAATATTCAATGCCACGGCCGGGATTTGAACCGCGGATCTCCTGGTTTCCGTCCAGTCCCTCTAATGACCAACATACCGACGTGTTCAGAACCTCTAGAGCTTAGAGTTACCCGACATTCTTGTAAAACGAGGGAGAAAGGCTATGGAAACCTTATCGAGAAAAACTCCAGATTGGAAATATGTGTAGTGTTTAACGCCCGCATTTACTACATACGGCACCGCAGGCGATGACACTGATGATACATGAGATGAAGATGGAGCACCGGTGGAATGAGGTGGCGGGGGAAACCGGAGGTCCCGGAGAAAACCCGCCCCAGCCCCGTGTTTTCCACAGCAATTCTCACTTTGCGGTCGCCTGGGATCGAAGCCGGGCTGCCTTGGTGAGAGCCAAGCGGTCTAACCACTGATCCACAGTTTTTGAACTCGGCACCTCTTGAACCTATGGCAGATATCCATAGCAGTAAAAGTAACATATACTTTAGATAACATATACAAAATTATTTGTGTATTCTTTCAACTCACGCCAAAAATAATTGAATAGTGATACATAGATAAATAGTAAATATTTCTAAAATAAATTAAAAGGGAAGTCATAGTCGCTACATGGGTTAGTGCCACTTTATACTCCGTGGCCTAGAGTCGCATTTCGCGCCAAGATACAGCAGAACTATCCCTCCTGGAGATTGGGTGCGGTACACACGCACCGTAAGGTGAACCCTGTAGCTTCGGACCTCCCCGATAAGTTAAACTTCAACCGTTCGTATATATATTACACGGTGTGCGGAATGTATCCGCGAGAGTTTCCGATGTTCAAGTATTACAAATTACTGCTTATGTGATATTATACAAGTATTGCACTGTTCAATTACAATAACAATTTGAAAGCGTTTGGTAAGTTAATATTGCTGGCTTATAAAAAGAAGTGAAAACCCAAATTTTTCAGGAAAAAAAGTGTCTGGTGACAGTATATCTTTGTTTATGAATGTTTCGTAATCTCTATTTACTCTAGAGTTTAAAGCAGCATTATTCAGTTACTCTTTTATGAAAAAAGTGTATCAGATGGATCAATGAGACGCGATCCACCTTCGCCCCCCTTACTACTGCTATAATAATCCAACAGAGTTAATGTGGGCTTAAATTATGTTGCAAACAGAAATAATGTTTTTAAACTGACTGACGTTGAACCACTTATTCACGAGGAAATTGACAAGGAACACAAGACTGGGAAAACTGCGTGACACAGCAGATAAACTACAAGAAGACGGCTTTTGGAAAGAAATTTCACGTAACGAGATTTTGGAACCTATCTTCATAAATTTGCAGTACTCAGACGTTGAAGAGAATGACAATGAGGAATTATCTGTTACCGTAAGTAATATTCACAGCTATACGGATGCACCGCTGGTATTTTCGTTGGTTTAGAAAAATAAGTAATCCATAAACTATAATTAACTTTAAACTAAATATTTAAAACATTTGCGTAATATTTTAATATTCATGTTGCAATTGTGATTTCAACAACTGAATTATTATAAATCTTTGGAAAATTCAGTTTGCGTTCCCTTACTCGCAAGTGTGCGAGAGAGAGAGAGAGAGAGAGAGAGAGAGAGAGAGAGAGAGAGAGAGAGAGAGAGAGAGAGAGAGAGAGGGAAATATTAAAAGAGTGGGGATAACGAGGTGGCAACGACGAAGGATAACGCATTTGTTTTGCTACAGGCAAGAACTCTTCGCATTTGGAACACACAATAACTGTGAAAAAGCGTAATGAAGAACGTCATCGAGGCAACAATCATTAAGGGAAAGTACAAAGGAGAAGACATCTTGATCCCGCGTATTCCGATTAGATCCATTTGATTCTAAGCGTCTACAATTTCCCGTACGTTTGGCCTTTGCGATGACAATAAATAAATCACAAGGGCTGCCTTTGGAAGTTTGCGGAATCAACTTCTAGTTCCCCTGTTTCTCTCATGGACAATTATTACACGTCCCGTGTTTGCGCGTCCGAAATCTATCATCTTTCACCATCTATCATCTTTATATATGCACCACGAAAAAGACAAAATTATTGGTTATAGAAAGCTTTATATTGATTAACTTTATTGTAACTGTTGTATTTAAACTTCACCCCTAATTGCAGAATAAATAACTAATCCGAATTTGTTTTATTTATATAGATAACTTCAGACAGCTCTTTTTGGCGGTACGGTCAGCTACTTAGTAATAAAACTTTTTGTAAAGGTTTTCTTGTTAACATGAAGACAATAAATTAGTAAGCTTTCGTATTAATATCTGTCAAAATTATATAAAAATAAACGATAATTGGTGAAGAAAGTTATATAAATTTAACACATCAAACTTTTTTTAAAGTTGTATTGCATTAAATCTTTGTAAAAACATTGAGTAAAGTTAGGTTAGAGATTCAATTTCTTTGCATAATTACACTTCAAGGTTTGTACCTGATTTGTCCATTCCGGTTTCTTCGGGTTTCTTCAGTCCAAATTCGGCTGCCTCGTGGTGGTCAATTGATTTGTATGTAGTCAATAGCTTTCAACCTGAGTACTTTGAGCAACACGTGCATTTCCATCCTAGGCATCATAGAAAAGCAATGGAAATATGTAGACACCCCAAATGTAAACAACAAACAGGAAGCACCGAAAGTGAATAGGACCTACATTCCTGTACTTAGCAATCAGATTCTCTCTCGAATATTATTGACAACTACTTTTGGTCACTCCAAGGGCTCCAGCATTTTATGCCAATCAATAATTAACAACTTCTGTAACCATCTATATGTTATAATCGCTTCGGTAGCGTGATGGTAGCATGTCTGCCTCACCTTCAGGAGGTCCCGAGTTCGGATCTCGGTCTGAACAAGGTTTTACGGGGATTCCCCTATCCTGATAGACGAATGTCGGGTAACTCTAAGCTCCATGGACCCCACTTGACTATCATTTCACCAATTTCATCCATTGTCCTACATAACTTAAAGTTGGAGGACTTACATTTCTAAAAAAAGGTATCTATATTATATAATGACAAACAGTGCTCTGATGACGCCCATGCAGTTACAAAGTGATAGGTTCCACAAAAATCAATGAACTATGGCAATAAGGCCCAATTCAAATTCAAATTTATTTGGAGTGTTCTCCATAATTATAAATGGAATTTTCAGTTTCTGTTAACTTTGTTCGAAGCTATCACGAAAATTAATCTCTCTTTCAAATAAGACTTCATATATAATCCTGGCAATCGATCTATAAAAAGATTCTGATTAATTACACTGGGCAACAATGAAAATGTTTCGGGCTTAACAATAGTAAATTTATATGTATTTCCATCTGCTGAATTAAAAAATCACCATAAAAATGATGGATTAATTCTTGTTCTGAAGATAAATTGACATTTTATTTTTTAGAGTGAAGATTTTATATTAATGGGAACTTTTTTGGGAGCTGGCACACCTGTCAAATAAAAAACTCAATCGGAGAGCAATTTTGGAAATTAAGTGATGCAAAACTTAGGGGAGTCGTTTTTGTCGGACCATAAATACGAGAACTTGTAATGCATTCTGTATTTGATCAGATTTTGGAGTGGAAAGAAAAGGAAGCTTGGGAGGCCTTCAAGGGTGTTGTTCATGGATTTTAGGCAACAAAAGAGATGACATATTGAAGCTTTTGGTGACAGTGTGCCTGCAAAAATACCGTAACCTTGGATGCAACATGTCCCTTAAGATCCATTTTCTCCACTCCCAAACATGGGGAGAGATTCCATCAGGACATTTCTGTTATGGATCAAAGATATCAGGGCCGTTGGAATGAAGTAATGCTTGCGGATTACTGTTGGTCTTTGTATCGGGACTCTGCGGAAATCCATCACAAGAGGCAAGAAAAAAGACGACGAAGTCAATAGGCCACCACATGATTCTCTTCAGACACGACTATCTACGAAGTATTTTTCCAACAATTTGGAACCCTGAGCATGTAATTACCAGTTAAAAAAAATCAAATGCACTTTCATTGTTGTTAGCATGTATGTAATTAAAATGTATCCTTTTCTCTCAATCTGTTAATATGTAATACTTCCACCTTGTGTGTATCATAAAAACTAGAGCTAATAAAAGCTTTTCAATGTCATATTTGTTTTTCTCAACCCAAAATTAGTGCTCGAAACATTCAAAAATTATTTTTTGTTGCCCAGTGTTATTTATGTTAGTGCACATTGCTATACGTGCTTGTACTGGACACGAGTTCAGCGTGTGATGCCATCCCGCTCTCTATTATTCTGTCTACTCCATGTTTATTAAAATACCTTTAAGGATATGTATGACTAACATTACATGAACATTTTCAAAAAGTCTCTTGTTCCTCTTTGTAGTCTATAAAATAGTGTAAGTCTTCTTGAATCTAAAGGAAGCTTAGTATCCGCAAGCCATTTTTAAATGCTCTAATCTAGCTTGAAAGTTTTGTGAATGCTAATGTTAAATATGAATTCAAATTCTTTAGTGTTGTTTTCTCGCTACTGAAAATTTCAGCATTTGTCATCATTTAAAATGCTCCTTGCGTCGCAGTTTTGGAGTTAGACTGATGAAACATGCTACACACGTCCATTCAGACACAGTGAATTGAAATTGTCTTGAGTGTTATTGTGAGATGCATTTAAGCACACTTTCTTTGCTACAAAATACAAAAATTTCAACTTTTGGGCAAGAAAGCTATATTCATAGCTTTAAAATTTTCTGGAGCCTAAAATTATTATGACGCATGGAAACCCAGTACAAATTAAAACAACTTGACATATTGGAAACCTGTTGTTAAAATATTAGATCAAAATTTAAGTTATTTTGTCGCAAGCGACTTTTTAGGTGACGTAACCAAAATTAAATAATTTTCAAACTATCAGAGCGAAATTGACAAAATGTGGGCTTATCATATTTGCACTAAGGTAAATCTGTGTTATAAATATTAAAAAGCTAGCGTTATTAGTTCAGGATTTCAAATTTTTAGTCTTAGGTATCCTTAAAGGCTTAACTTACTCACGTTATTAAAGGAGATGCTGCCGTTTAGTTCATACATAATTGGTGTCTCTTTAGGAAATCATTCATCACTCGTGCTTCATGTGACAAATGTTTGCGACTTGGCGGATATTTTGTTTTAATTCTTTCAGGGGGTGTGGGTTTGTTTTGTATACTTTATGCTTTAAGTTACCCCAGATATAGAAATCGCAGGCGGTTAAGTTGCAGGGCCGAGAGAGCTGCAAATCTCGACTAATAATTCTGTCCTGACTCATATTTTCAATTCTTCTAATTAAAAGATTGACTGTATGAGATGTTTTTTGTGTGTAATTTACGTCCTCCAACGTTGTCATATCGGACGGTGAATGAATTGGGTGAAAACATGCTCAAATGAGTCCAGGCTCCAGGGAGCTTAGAGTTACCCACCATTCGTCTTGAAGGATAAGGGAAAACCCCGGAAAAACCTTATCCAGGTAACTCACCCTGACCGAGATTTCAACTCGGGACCTCTTGAACGTATGGGATGTTGCAGGGTCCTGTTTAAAAAAGGCAAACTCGCTCTCCCTGTCTGTTAATTCTCTAAAACAAGATGGGGGCAAAATTTTATTCAAGTATGTACGGGCGTCAACCGTTGACTGAAAGAAAACTGGGCCTATAACTATTTCTCAGCTAATAGAGAAATGACAGCATTTTCCAATGTGAACTACAACGAGAGATAGTTTCCTATCGAGGTGCAAAACGTGTATGGTCAACAACGGTGGCCATTTTCAGCGTCTCATTTTTTAACATGGGTAAGTAAAACCTTTAAAAGAAGTTTTAAAAGTGCCGCATGTTTTTATCTGCGCCTTCCTATCATAGTGGCAGACGGCAGCGAGCGCTGAGGAGCGGGCAGAAGAACACCTCGCAGTCGGTTCGGATGTGTTTGGGTCTCTCTGTACTTCGAGGTGTGCGGGATGCAGTAATGTAGGAATGAGGGGAATCATAACAAAACTGAGGCCTTAAAGCCTGGAAACAGACTATTGCCTCCCCTCGAAATAATTTCTTTTATGTGTATATATATAAGGTGGATAAATGCATATAGTATATAAAACTGATTTAAAAATATTGGAACTAAGAGGATTTTCATTAAAATCTCAACTATTCAACACTTCGATTCTGAATTATGCTGTTCTTTCTCTCTCTCACTCACATACACAATGTAGGAATGCAAACAGTCTTTTCCCAAAATGCGATTTTGATTTACTTTTGGCTGCAATACAATGCTTCCTCTTTTTTGTGCTGTTACGTCCCCCGACGTTAAGTCATATCGGACGGTGAATGAAATGGGTGAAACGGTGCTCAAATGTGTCCAGGGTCCATGGAGCTTAGAGCTACCTGACATTCATCTTTAAGGATAAGGGAGAACCCCGTAAAAACCGTATCCAGGTAACTCCCTCTGACCGAGATTCGAACTCGTGACGTCTTGAAATTGAGGCGTTACGCTATCTCTACATCACAAAGGCGGGTTTTAGAGGCACTTATACTTTGAAGTACCTAATATTATCAATATTTTAAGACATTAAATACACACAGATTTGAGATTAGCAGAATAAGCATATGCACAATGTGGAGTTTTACCATAAGAATACAGCTAGTTGTATTTGTAGGAGACAACCAGATATTCTCATAAAAGTTCAGATATCCACGAAAAAGTTCCAGTAACTCCATAAAAATCCACTACAGCTGTAGAGTGCTATTAATAGACATCGGATCCCGTACACCTTAGCAGTACGCGCACAGGTACTATACAAGGTCAAAATCAGGTCCTCTTAAAAGTGAGTACACACTCTTTCAACCAGGGAGTTATCCGAGGTATCCCGTGAAGGGCGCCCGGCATCCTCCGTGGGGCTTTCCATTAGGGCAAGACCTAGTTTCCTAACAAGCCCCCCCCCCCCATCTGGTCCTAAGGACACAAGACGGGACGGAAGTGGATACGCCACTTACGCGCGTCAACACTCAAGGTGAAGACTACCGATATGACCTCGGTGGGGCCGCCTGGTGATCCAGCACACCTTCTACTAGCTAAGCAGCCTAGTACCCGGAAACTTAATGGCTTCCCTCAACCCTGTCCGAAGACGTACCCAATCTCCCACGGGTATGGGGACCACACTGCCCCCTCGAGACCATCCCAAATCCGAACAACTCCCGAAGGTGGGGCTCGGCTGTTCGGCCCGAGGTTCCTCTAGTAACGTCAGAGGTGCCACGAGTGCTAAGGGTCCGTACACACGCTACCTCCTACGCTACAGAGGTGGGCCTTTTCTCCAATACATTAGCTATAAGGTTAGTTAAACTTAATACAGCAATGAATAAACCTTTTCCCATAATGTTTTATTTTCAAAACTTCCCACCGGTGTTATGTAGTTTATATATTTTACCGTGAAATAATGAGTGGGGTGTATAAATTCCTTAGTGCTAGAAACAAGCGAGCAACGATCTGTATGTGAACAGTGCTGCAGTACGGCTGTAGGCAGGTGGAGAAAGGCATGTTAGTTAATCATTGTCACTGACACGTCACATCTGCCGTAAAATTATGCACTTAATAATGAATGACACATTCTGTGTAGGTGGTAGTTATATCCGCTGTAGAATTGCTTACTATATCAACATCTTACACCTGTAACACGAGACTGACTGTGGTAATTGGATATAATTGTTGTTATTACCTACATGTGAGTCTGGGAGCAATTGCTGATGATTACAGAGATAGCTTATGATTGGGCTTGACGAAGGGTTGAAATAACTAAGTATTTATCAGAAATTACGTTTTTATTACTTTCTTTCCACCGAAATATTCCATATAAAGATGTTGCCAGGAACTAGAAGCCTCATGAATTAAAAAAATAAATAAAAATATTTTTAGGCTAAAATGCCTGTGTTTGCGACTCAGTAAATAACATACCTCAAAGACGAAGTTATAAATAAGCACTAAATTAATTATGGCAACTGAAAATTCAATGCCACGGCCGGGATTTGAACCACGGATCTCCTGGTTTCCGTCCAGTCGCTCTAATGACCAACATGACGACGTGTTCAGAACCTCTAGAGCTTAGAGTTACCCGACATTCTTGCAAAACGAGGGAGAAAGGCTATGAAAACCTTATCGAGAAAAACTCCAGATTGGAAAAGTGTGTAGTGTTTAACGCCCGCATTTACTACATACGGCACCGCAGGCGATGACACTGATGATACATGAGATGAAGATGGGGCACCGGTGGAATGAGATGCCGGGGGAAACCGGAGGTCCCGGAGAAAACCCGTCCCAGCCCCGTGTTTTCCACAGCAATTCTCACTTTGCGGTCGCCTGGGATCGAAGCCGGGCTGCCTTGGTGAGAGCCAAGCGGTCGAACCACTGATCCACCATTTTTGAACTCGGCACCTCTTGAACCTATGGCAGATATCCATAGCAGTAAAAGTAACATATACTTTAGATAACATATACAAAATTATTTGTGTATTCTTTCAACTCACGCCAAAAATAATTGAATAGTGATACATAGATAAATAGTAAATATTTCTAAAATAAATCAAAAGGGAAGTCATAGTCGCTACATGGGTTAGTGCCACTTTATACTCCGTGGCCTAGAGTCGCATTTCGCGCCAAGATATATCTGGAATTTTGCTTGTGAAGATTGTGTGCGTAAGGTGAACCCTGTAGCTTCGGACCTCCCCGATGAGTTATACTTCAACCGTTCGTATATATATTACACGGTGTGCGGAATGCATCCGCGAGAGTTTCCGATGTTCAAGTATTACAAATTAATGCTTCTGTGATTTTATACAAGTATTGCACTGTTCAATTACAATAACAATTTAAAAGCGTTTGGTAAGTTAATATTGCTGGCTTATAAAAAGAAGTGAAAACCCAAATTTTTCAGGAAAAAAAGTGTCTGGTGACAGTATATCTTTGTTTATGAATGTTTGGCAATCTCTATTTACTCTAGGGTTTAAATCAGCATTATTCAGTTACTCTTTTATGAAAAAAGGGTATCAGATGGATCAATGAGACGCGATCCACCTTCGCCCCCCCCCCCTTTACTACTGCTAGAATAATCCAACAGAGTTAATGTGGGCTTAAATTATGTTGCAAACAGAAATAATGTTTTTAAACTGACTGACGTTGAACGACTTATTCACGAGGAAATTGACAAGGAACACAGCAAGACTGGGAAAACTGCGTGAGACAGCAGATAAACTACAAGATGACGACTTTTGGAAAGAAATAGCACGTAACGAGATTTTGGAACATATTATCATAAATTTGCAGTACTCACACGATGAAGACAATGACAATGACGAATTATCTCTTAACGTAAGTGATATTCATAGCTATACGGATGCACCACTGGTATTTATTTATTTATTTATTTATTTAATTATTTATTTTTTATATTACGCAGCACTGAAAATCCAGTATTTTTGTGTAGAATACCGGGCAATTTATTTTTTGTTCGTTTGGTAGGTGATATATTCTCTATATTGTTAATTTTTGCAGAAACCTTCTCGACTGCTTTTAGACAGCTCGAAATTATATTATTCAAGCTGTTTTGATGGCTGTTGATAGTTTCACAAAACTTTTGATTTATAAAATGGTGATTCTGCAATAATTGTTGTGAAAGTAATGGTATTAACACAATATGTCAAACACCTTGCACTCCCTGGAAGACAGATCTACCTGCTTGGCGAGCAGTAATTGTAATGAAACTAAAGCTGTATGTTGCGAACCGGACTATCCCTGCGTGTTGTCCCCGCGACTGACGTCAGCAGTTATATACTGCGAGAATCGTAAATTTCATATCCCTTTAAAGGTGTACTGGCTCCGATGTCTGATTATTAAATACAATTCAAACTTTGATGATCTTCAGATTAGCAACTTACAAAATGATTTTCGCCTATGCAGTTTAGGAATTTTGTTAAAAGCGATATAATTCTACCAATCAAGACCTATTTCTGTGTCTAGGTCCTTAAATATCTTATTATATATATTGTGCATATTCCAAAATTTTACAATTTACAACTTTGGCTACATTTATTCGCCGTTACCTTGTTGCTACTTTGGCTTGCATGACACCCTGGTCTTTTGCTCTGTCAGTTAACTCTTAACCTCCATACCTCCCTGAGTACTTGATTAGTCCCTTTCTTTCCCCTCCTCTTCCTTTCTTACATTTTTTACATTTCTGGCCCATTTTTCTTTTACTTTCTGCAAGAACTCGCCCATACCTTCTTTTCCTCCCTGCCCGTTAACATTTTTATGGCTACTATCCTCTTCTCTACTTTCTCCCATTTTTCTTCCCAAACTCTTTTTCTCCATATTGCAACCTCCTCGTATTCTGTTACATAGTGTTCTATTCTTTCTTTTCCCCCACACAAATCACTAATTTACTCTTCCCTACCTCTTATCCCTCTTAGAAATATTGTTTCTGTTCTCATCCATGCTAACCCTTCTCTCTCTTGCCTATTGCAGTAATCTACATATGCTTCTCGTCCCCAATTTCTTTTTATTTGCTTGTAACATTGTAATGATTTCATATTTTCTACACTTCTCCATATTTCCTGTCTTTCTATATCTTCTATTCTGCATTTTACTAATTTACCCACATCGCAAGCATTCCTTGCCTCTAGTCTCCATATATCTCCCATTCCTATTTTTTCCATAATTCGTCCAAACTCTGCCCACCAACTATTTGAGATCTCTAATCTTTTTTGCTGTCTAATGCATAATTTCATAATTTCCCCTTCTTCTTTAACCAAACACCTATACCATTTTTTATTCTTTCCATTATTCCATTTCTTCTTGTCTTTCCTAATTCTGCTAAAGCCCAGTAGCTCTTTACAAAAGCTTCTGTAGTTTTGGTCCACCGGTCCTGAAATATACTAAATTCCAGCAGGTAAATGTTGTCTAATCCTAAGATCTAACGATTACATAATTTTATTGCTAGAATGACATCTATTATTGAAGACACTATATTTTCCTGGGAAAGCTTATGTTACTGTAAACCGCTTCTTAATATAAAAAGGCCTTTTTTCGTCCTAACTGCAGTCCAGAACAGCGACATACTGAAAACAAATAAAATGTATTTAGATTGATAATGGTAGGATATTTAAGAAATGCGATTATCATCTAGACAGTTTCTAAATTTTGATAAATTGTTTACATCTTCTTCGTCTTCATCTTTTTCCAAAGTACTCCTGCTTATAAGCTGTGTCTGAGGGTGATACACAGCTGCCTCAAACGACCTAAACAATAGATCCGGCTATCGATCCGCAAGCAGATAACTTGGAGTCCGTGACCATGCCTGTATCACAGCACTACAACATTTTTTATTGCAAACGCTACGCTTGAGGGTCTCCTAACACCTACATTTACTAAAGCCGCTGTCCTCAACGCCTCTCGATAGCCGTGATCGTCTAGTGGTTAGGACATTGCGTTGTGGCCGCAATAACCCAGGTTCGAATCCTGGTCACGGCAGTGGTAAAACACTGTCACGGGAGAGGTTATTTTTTTCAACAGTCAACGCTTGAAACTGTCAATTAATGAATATAGAGGTGCTTTTGTGCCAAAGAAATAAGATTTTATATATGCAAATTGAAAAAAGGTTATAACGTGAGGTTACTCTCTGACTACCAGAAGGCGAGATCGTCTGACGTTCGAGAGGAGCTTTCAGTGGGTGATGTGTGCACGTAGAGAACAGGTTCACTACGAATTGTATGTAGGCAAATCACCATGTCAGATACAATACCTGTATAAAACTGCTGTGATACGTATTTCTCATTTAGCTGACGACACTGTATATCGTAAACATGATGGGGGGGGGGGGGGCGCTAGAAAATGTTTACGTAGAACATTTCTCTAGTTCATCTTCTACTGGTCAGACAGTAGACCATTCTTACCTCTTGTTTAATGCGTATTTTTAAATACTGTCACAGGAGTTTCTTATACTGGAGTATATAAGTGGAACATAGACAATAAATGTAAACTGGTAAGTTAAAACTGAGCAGACATTAAGCCGAAACATAAATTCCTATATCCATTTCTTTTATAATGAAATCTTTCATAAACAAAAGTACAACATTCATCGAAATTTTCCTACATACATTTGGATATAGTTTATGTTTCTAGTTTTTCATATGCGCAGCTGTATATATTAGGAACGTCCAGAAAGTAAGTTCTGTTTGGTAATAAAATTAAATTGTGTATAGATACAGAAAAATTATTTATTGTACAAAATTCTATAACTCTTAAACTAGTTTTCCACATATGCCGAAATATTTCAGGCATTTGTCATAGCGAGGCACAAATTTGTGTATACCTTCTTCATAGAAGTTTGCCGCCTGTGTCTTCAACCAGTTGGAAACATTTTCTTTCAGCTCTTCGTCACCGTTGAAGTGTTGACCGCCAAGGAAAGATTTGAGATGAAAAAAACAGATGAAAGTCGCTGGGAGTAAGGTTAGGGCTGTACAGGGGATGGTCAAACACGTCCCACCAAATCGCCATAGGATGTTTTTCGTCGCATTTGCAGTGTGTGGTCGTGCGTTGTCGTGAAGAAACACAACACCTTTTGACAGCATTCCTCGGCGCTTATTCTGTATTGCGTGGCGCAGTTTCCTAAGAGTCACACAATAAACATCTGCTTTTATTGTTTGACCACGAGGTAAGAAATCAATGAGCAAGATGCCTTTCCTGTCCCAGAACACTTCCCGTAGGGGAGGGGATTCGTCCCTTTCAGTTGCCATGGTGCGGGCGCTGCGGACCCTTAGCAGCCGTGGTACCTCTGACGTTACTAGAGGAAACTCAGGCTGGACATGCGAGCCCCTACCTCTGGGAGTTGTTCGGATTGGGTTGGTCTCGAGGGGGCAGAGTGTTCCCGATATCCACGGGGAATTGGGTACCTCCGTCCAGGCTACGGCCGCCCGGAGGGGGAAGAGTGTTGCCTCATAATTCCCGGGTACTAGCCTGCAGAGCTAGTAGCTGGTGTGCTAGATCACCGGCGGCCATGCCAAGGTTATTTGGTAGCCGGGCGAGTAAGTAGTGTATCCACTTCCGTCCCGTCTACCGTGTGCAGCGGGGTCCAGGACTGTTGGGAGTAGATCCTCGCACTTATTATTGTCCCAGAACACTGTGCACATCATTTTTCATTTTTCATTTGTTTGCTGGGGATGAGGTGTGCCTCCATTTCATTGATTGATACTTACTTTCAGGGGTGTCGTAAGAAACCCAAGTTTCATCTCCTGTGAATATCTCAGTCAGAAATTCTTCGACGCCTTCATCATAACGGGTCAAAAACTGAAGTGCACTACCCATCCGTTTTGTTTTGAGTTCTCAATAAGAATCTTTGGCACCCAACGTAAGCAAAGTTTATGAAATTTCAGTTTTTCGGTAAAAATTCCATAAACCACTGATCGTGAGACTTGGGGAAATTCCATAGCGAGAGAACTAATTGTAAAGTTGCGGTTTTCCTGGATCTTGCATCAATCGCGTGAACCAGTTCTTCTGTAGCCAAAGATGGGCGCCCACTTCGTTCTTCATCGTGCACATCACTACGCCGTTCATTGAACTGTCGGAACCATATTCTCATCATTGTATCACTCATCGCATTTTGTCCGTAAACATCGCAAATTTTCCGATAAATTTCAATTGGTTTCACTTTCCTAGCAGTCAGAAGACGAATCACAGATCTGATTTCACAAGCGGCGGGATTTTCAATCAACACCGACATTGTAAACAAGCACAACAAAGCGTACGTGGCTGGCAGCGATCTCACAATGGCGCACGTTTCTTCTCCTTGATACAGAGCGTCTACTGCGCATGGGCAGAACTGCGATCGCAGCGTTGCAGCGGAGATAAATTGAAACAGAACGAACTTTCTGGACGCCTCTTGTATATTAAAATAGAAGCGATTATGCTTATTAATTTTGGCTTAGCTGTATTATATTACAAATTTAGCTTTTTCACTGTATTAAATATTCCTGAGCATTGATTTGAAAGCTTCACAACTGACTCGACGTGATACTAGTTACGCTATGTTGATACTAGGGTTATTGATAGAGTTGTACTTAAATGTATAATGTAGTGAGCTTGAGTTACACACACTAGCCGGACAACATGATATTTTTTCACTGGATAAATTATTTGGAGTTTAACGTTAAGAAAAAGCAAATAGTTATGGCAGTATGACACAAGTAACAATACATATAACGATAACAAATATAGTGAGATCCATATAAAGCTGAACTATTTCAATGGGCCATAATTTCCTTTTGAAAGCTAGTAAAGTGTAGAAATTTGTTTTAATGAACTCAGTGGCTATGTCAGAATTGACAACACTAACAATTGTTGACAGCTGACAGTCTTAAATGTGCCATTTTCTTTGATACGACTGTAGACACTGAAGTTTATATGGGTATCTTCAAGTCATTTGTAGAGCAGCTGGGTGATATCAAATTTAAAGGAGGTAGTTTCCAGCAAGATGGAGAAACGTGCCATACATCTAATGACGCCGTGGAATTTGTAACCAGCTTTTTGATAATCGAATAATCTCAAAAGGTCTGTGACGGCCCAAATACCCTGACCTAATTTCACCGGATCTTTTCTTGTGGGAGTATCTAAACATAGAGTGTACAAGAATAGGCCGCGGACAATTGATGTTCTCAAGGAATCCATTCAAACCGAAATAAGTAACATTGGCGAGGACGCTCTCCGAAAACTTAAGAGAATATGGTGAGACGAGTGGAAACTTGTGTAGATGCTGGTGTAGGACACTTCTAACATTTTCTCTGAGATGTAAATAGTGTAATGTGATCTCCCAGTTGTGTTTTATATTCTCCCAAAGTTGCACGTGTGCGCTATTATTAGTTCAAAATTTATGACCTATTGAATTGGTTCAGGTTTATACGGATCGCACTGTATTATTGTTTCCTGAGGTCCTGTTAGTCTTAGCACTTTAAGAAAAAATAAACTCAAAATTCCTTCTTGAAATTTAAAGGATTTTAAATACCTGGTGCAACCTAAGGAAGGTTCCTAGAACTCAAGTAATTGGTCTTAAACTTTTATGTTTCCTTAATATGAATTTGAATTTTCAAGCATTTTTTATTGTTCTACATATAAATACTCTCCTAATTGTTTCTCTTTGTAATTATGGTTACATAGTTTTCAAAACTTGCTCGTTGACCTATTGTAAATCTACATGGCAAAGGAATATGTTGTATGTAATTTAAAAATAGGATGAAAAATTACTGAGAAATATAATGCGAAGTATTGTAATATAAATTGTCTTGTGCACAAAAATATTCTAAAATAACATAGAAGGAAACTGGATTATTTAGAAGAGTTGTAATTTTTAATATTCTGTTCTTCTTCATGTATGGTACAAATTTGGTTTTCTGTTGATTTGAAGCTGCAGCTTTGGGGTTTGTAGGCCAGCGCCTAACCACTGAATCATCTATATATCAGCCCTCCTCCATTTTTGTTGTTAATTTTCTTCCTCCAGAGTTAAGTCATGTCGGACAGTAAATTAAATGGGTGAAAGGATACTCAAATAAACTCAAGGACCATAGAGTTACCTTATCTTTTAGGATAAGTGAAAACCCTGGAAAGAAGCTCATCCAGATAAGTCACCCTATCCGAGATTGCCCGCCTCGGTAGAGTAGATGGTAGCGTGTCTCTCTCACGTTCAAAAAGTCCCGAATTCGAATCTTGGTAGGGTCAATTACCTGGATAAGGTTTTTTCTGTCGTTTTCGCTTATCCTGAAAGACGAATCTCAGGTAGCCCTAAGCACCATGGATCCTGGACCCATACATCATTTCAGCCATTTCATTCATCGTGCGACATGACTTAACCCTGGAGGACGTAAATGACAAAAATTAAATAAATAATAACTAACCGAGGTTCAAAATCAGGTCCTCTTGAACGTCAGTACACACGCTACCTTCTACGCTACAGAGGTGGGCATTTTCTCCAATACATTCCCTTATCAATTTAGTTAAACTTAATACAGCAATGAGTAAACCTTTTCCCATAATGTTCTATCTTCAAAACTTCCCACCGGTGTTATGTAGTTTATAAATTTTACCGTGAAATAATGAGTTGGATGTGTAAATTCCTTAGTGCTAGAAACAAGCGAGCAACGATCTGTATGTGAACAGTGCTGCAGTACGGCTGTAGGCAGGTGGAGAAAGGCATGTTAGTTAATCATTGTCACTGACACGCCACATCTGCCGTAAAATTATGCACTTAATAATGAATGACACATTCTGTGTAGGTGGTAGTTATATCCGCTGTAGAATTGCTTACTATATCAACATCTTACACCTGGAACACGAGACTGACTGTGGTAATTGGATATAATTGTTGTTATTAACTACATGTGAGTCTGGGAGCAATTGCTGATGATTACAGAGATAGCCTATGATTGGGCTTGACGAAGGGTTGAAATAACTAAGTATTTATCAGAAATTACGTTTTTATTACTTTCTTTCCACCGAAATATTCCATATTAAAGATGTTGCCAGGAACTAGAAGTCTCATGAATTAAAAACAAGGGCGCCGGGGTAGCGCGGTGGTTTCGTTCGCGGCTCCCGTTCTAAGGGTCCCGAGTTCGATTCCCGGCTCTGGGGTTGGCGATTTTAAGTCGGCTCTATCCACGCCTTCACCTCTGTCTAGCACACGTGAAGTATCCCCTATGCCCAACGTGGTTCGGAGTCCACGGTAAAAACTGTAGGTCCTCTCACCTCGCCGCCATCTTCACTATCACCCTATCATCGGAGGTAATGGACACCACCCTCTGGGTGCCTCCACCTGAGAAATGGGTCCGGTCATCACTTGGTGGGGTGAGGTTACCCCGAAGGCCAAGGTTGCCATGTGGGGAGTGTTAGTAACTAACTAACTAACTGAATTAAAAAAATAAATAAAAATATTTTTAGGCTAAAATGCCTGTGTTTGCGACTCAGTAAATAACATACCTCAAAGACGAAGTTATAAATAAGCACTAAATTAATTAGAGCCAACTGAAAAATTCCATGCCACGGCCGGGATTTGAACCACGGATCTCCTGGTTTCTGTCCATTCGCTCTAATGACCAACATGCCGACGTGTTCAGAACCTCTAGAGCTTAGAGTTACCCGACATTCTTGCAAAAACGAGGGAGAAAGGCTATGAAAACCTTATCGAGAAAAACTCCAGATTGGAAATGTGTGTAGTGTTTAACGCCCGCATTTACTACATACGGCACCGCAGGCGATGACACTGATGATACACGAGATGAAGATGGAGCACCGGTGGAATGAGATGGCGGGGAATACCAGAGGTCCCGGAGAAAAACCGCCGCAGCGCCGTGTTTTCCACAGCAATTCTCATTTTGCGGTCGCCTGGGATCGAAGCCGGGCTGCGTTGGTGAGAGCCAAGCTCTCTAACCACTGATACACCATTTTTGAACTCGGCATCTCTTGAACCTATGGCAGATATCCATAGCAGTAAAAGTAACATACACTTTAGATAACATATACAAAATTATTTGTGTATTCTTTCAACTCATGCCAAAAATAATTGAATTGTGATACATAGATAAATAGTAAATATTTCTAAAATAAATCAAAAGGGAAGTCATAGTCGCTACATGGGTTAGTGCCACTTTGTACTCCGTGGCCTAGAGTCGCATTTCGCGCCAAGATACATCAGAACTTTTCCTCCTGGAGATTGGGTGCGGTACACACGCACCGTAAGGTGAACCCTGTAGCTTCGGACCTCCCCGATAAGTTAAACTTCAACCGTTCGTATATATATTACACTGTGTGCGGAATGTATCCGCGAGAGTTTCCAATGTTCAAGTATTACAAATTAATGCTTATGTGATTTTATACAAGTATTGCACTGTTCAATTACAATAACAATTTAAAAGCGTTTGGTAAGTTAATATTGCTGGCTTATAAAAAGAAGTGCAAACCCAAATTTTTCAGGAAAATGGGTGTCTGGTGACAGTATATCTTTACTTATGAATGTTTCGTAATCTCTATTTACTCTAGAGTTTAAAGCAGCATTATTCAGTTACTCTTTTATGAAAAAAGTGTATCAGATGGATCAATGAGACGCGATCCACCTTCGCCCCCCTTACTACTGCTAGAATAATCCAACAGAGTTAATGTGAGCTTAAATTATGTTGCAAACAGAAATAATGTTTTTAAACTGACTGACGTTGAACGACTTATTCACGAGGAAATTGACAAGGAACACAACAAGACTGGGAAAACTGCGTGAGACAGCAGATAAACTACAAGAAGACGACTTTTGGAAAGAAATAGCACGTAACGAGGTTTTGGAACCTACCTTCATAAATTTGCAGTACTCAGACGTTGAAGACAATGACAATGAGGAATTATCGCTTAACGTAAGTAATATTCACAGCTATACGGATGCACCGCTGGTATTTTCGTTGGTTTAGAAAAATAAGTAATCCATAAACTATAATTAACTTTAAACTAAATATTTAAAACATTTGCGTAATATTTTAATATTCATGTAGCAATTGTGATTTCAACAATTGTATTATTATAAATCTTTGGAAAATTCAGTTTGCGTTCCCTTACTCGCAAGTGTGCGAGAGAGAGAGAGAGAAATAGTGAGAAAGAGAGAGAGGGGGGAATATTAAAAGGGTGGGGATAACGAGGTGGCAACGACGAAGGATAACGCATTTGTTTTGCTACAGCAAGAACTCTTCGCATTTGGAACACGCAATAACTGTGAAAAAGCGTAATGAAGAACGTCATCGAGGCAACAATCATTAATGGAGAGTACAAAGGAGAAGATATCTTGATCCCGCGTATTCCGATTAGATACATTTGATTCTAAGCGTCTACAATTTCCCGTACGTTTGGCCTTTGCGATGACAATAAATAAATCACAAGGGCTGCCGTTGGAAGTTTGCGGAATCAACTTCGAGTTTCCCTGTTTCTCTCATGGACAATTATTACACGGCCCGAGTTTGCGCGTCCGAAATCTATCATCTTTCACCATCTATCAGCTTTATATATGCACCACGAAAAAGACAAACATATTGGTTATAGAAAGCTTTATATTGATTAACTTTATTGTAACTGTTGTATTTAAACTTCACCCCTAATTGCAGAATAAATAGCTAATCCGAATTTGTTTTATTTATATAGATAACTTCAGACAGCTCTTTTTGGCGGTACGGTCAGCTACTTAGTAATAAAACTTTTTGTAAAGGTTTTCTTGTTAACATGAAGACAATAAGTTAGTAAGCTTTTGTATTAATATCTGTCAAAATTATATAAAAATAAACGATAATTGGTGAAGAAAGTTATATAAACTTAACACATCAAACTTTTTTTAAAGTTGTATTGCATTAAATCTTTGTAAAAACATTAAGTAAAGTTAGGTTAGAGATTCAATTTCTTTGCATAATTACACTTCAAGGTTTGTAGCTGATTTGTGCATTCCGGTTTCTTTTCCATAGTTACATCTGAACATACCGGGTTTCTTCAGTCCAAATTCGGCTGCCTCGTGGTGGTCAATTAATTTGTATGTAGTCTATAGCTTTCAACCTGAGTACTTTGAGCAACACGTGCATTTCCATCCTAGGCATCGTAGAAAAGCAATGGAAATATGTACACACCCCAAATGTAAACAACAAAAAGGAAGCACCGAATGTGCATAGGACCTACATTCCTGTACTTAGCAATCAGATTCTCTCTCGAATATTATTGACAAAAACAGATGAAAGCCGCTAGGAGCGAGGTCAGGGCTGTACGGGGTTCGTCAAACATGTCCCAGTCAAATCCCTGTAGGATGTTTTTCGTCGCATTTGCAGTGTGTGGTCATGCGTTGTCGTGAAGATCCACAATACCTTTTAACATCGCAAATTTGCCGATAAGTTTCAATTGGTTTCACTTTCCTAGCATTCAGAAAACGAATCACAGATCTGATTTCAGAAGCGGCGGGATTTTCAATCAACTTTGACATTGCCCGCCTTGGTAGCGTGGTGGTGGCAAGACTGCCTCACGTTCAAAAGGTCCCGAGTTCGAATCTCGGACAGGGTGAGTTACCTGGATAAGGCTTTTTCCGGGGTTTTCTTTATCCTGAAAGACGAATGTCGGGTAACTCTAAGCTCCATGGTCCCCGGACTCATTTGAGGATCTTTTCGTCCATTCTATTTAAGGTCCGATATGACTTAACGTTGGAGGACATAAATTACAAAAAAAAAAAAAAAAAAAAAAAAAAAAAAATCACCGACTATGTAAACAAGCACAACAAAGCGCACGTGGCTGACAGCGATCTCACAGTGGCGCACGATTTTTCTCCTTGATATAAAGCGTCTACCGCGCATGTGCGGAAATGCCATCGCAACATTGCAGCGGATATAAATTGAAACAAAACTTACCCCCTGGACGCCCCTTGTATTTTAAAATACAAGTGATTATGTTTATTAATTTTGGCTTAGCTGTAATATATTACAATTTTTCTTCACTGTATTAAATATTCCTGAGCATTGATTTGAAAGCTTCACAACTGACTCGACGTGATACTAGTTACGCTTTGTTGATACTAGAGTAATTAATAGAGTTGTTCTTAAATGTATAATGTAATGAGTTTGAGTTACACACATTAGCCGGACAACATGATATTTTTCCACTGGATAAATTATTTGGAGTTTAATGTTAAGGGAAAGCAAATAGTTATGGCAGTATGACACAAGTAACAATACATATAACGATAACAAATATAGTGAGATCCATATAAAGCTGAACTACTTCAATGGGCCATAATTTCCTTTGGAAAGCTGGTAAAGTGTAGAAATTTGTTTTAATGAACTCCGTGGCTATGTGACAATTGACAACACTGACAATTGTTGACAGCTGACAGTCTTAAATGTGCCCTTTCTTTGATACGACTATAGACACTGAAGTTTATATGGGTATCTTCAAGTCATTTGTGGAGCAGCTGGATGATATCAAATTTAAAGAAGGTAGTTTCCAGCAAGATGGAGCAACGTGCCATACATATAATGACACCATGGAACTTGTAACCAGCTTCTTTGATAATCGATTAATCTCAAAAGTTCTGTGACGGCATAAAATACTCTGACCTAACTTCGCCGGATCTTTTCTTGTGCGAGGATCTAAACACAGAGTGTACAAGAACAGGTCACGGACAATTGATGTTCTCAAGGAATCCATTCGAACCGAAATAAGTAACATTGGCGAGGATGCTCTCCGAAAACTTCAGAGAATATGGTGAGACAAGTGCAAACTTGTGTAGATGCTGGTGGAGGACACTTCTAACATTTTCTCTGAGATGTAAATAGTGCAATGTGATCTCCCAATTGTGTGTTATATTCTCCCAAAGTTGCACGTGTGCGCTATTATTGGTTCAAAAGTTATGACCTATTGAATTGGTTCAGGTTTATATGGATCGCACTGTATTATTGTTTCCTGATGTCCTGTTAGTCTAGGCACTTTAAGAAAAAACCACCTCAAAATTCTTTCTTGGACTTTAAAGGATTTTAAAAACCTGGTGCAACCATATGAAGGTTCCTAGAACTCAAGTAATTGGTCTTAAACATTTATGTTTCCTTAATATGAATTTGAATTTTCAAGAATTTTTTATTGTTCTACATATAAATACTCTCCTAATTGTTTCACTTTGTAATTATGGTTACATAATTTTCAAAACTTGCTCGTTGACCTATGGAAAATCTACATGGCAAGGGAATATTTTGTATGTAATTTAAAAATAGGATGAAAAATTACTGAGAAATATAGAGCGAAGTATTGTAGTATAAATTGTTTTGTGCACAAAAATATTCTAAAATAACATAGAAGGAAGCTGGATTATTTAGAAGGGTTGTAATTTTTAATATTCTCTCTTTCTTCATGTGTGGTAAAAATGTGGCTTTCTGTTGATTTGAAGCTGCAGCTTTGGGGTTTATAGGCCAGCGCCTAACCACTAAGTCATCTATATATCACCCCTCCTCCATTTTTGTTTTTAATTTTCTTCCTCCAGGCTTAAGTCATGTCGGACAGTAAATTAAATGGGTGAAAGGATACTCAAATAAACCCAAGGACCATAGAGTTACCTTATCTTTTAGGATAAGAGAAAACCCTGGAAAAAAGCTCATTCAGATAAGTCACCCTAACCGAGATTGCCCGCCTCGGTAGAGTAGATGGTAGCGTGTGTCTCTCACGTTCAAGGTCCCGAATTCGAAACTCGGTCAGGGTGAGTTACCTGGATAAGGCTTTTTTCTGTGGTTTTCCCTTATCCTGAAAGACGAATGTCAGGTAGCTCTAAGCTCCATGGATCCCGGACCCATTTGAACATCATTTCACCCATTTCAATCATCGTCCGACATGACTTGACCCTGGAGGACGGAAATGACAAAAATTAAATAAATAATAACTAACCGAGTTTCAAAATCAGGTCCTCTTGAACGTGAGTACACACGCTACCTTCTACGCTACAGAGGTGGGCCTTTTCTCCAATACATTAGCTATAAGGTTAGTTAAACTTAATACAGCAATGAATAAACCTTTTCCCATAATGTTTTATTTTCAAAACTTCCCACCGGTGTTATGTAGTTTATATATTTTACCGTGAAATAATGAGTTGGATGTGTAAATTCCTTAGTGCTAGAAACAAGCGAGCAACGATTTGTATGTGAACAGTGCTGCAGTACGGCTGTAGGCAGGTGGAGAAAGGCATGTTAGTTAATCATTGTCACTGACACGCCACATCTGCCGTAAAATTATGCACTTAATAATGAATGACATATTCTGTGTAGGTGGTGGTTATATCCACTGTAGAATTGCTTACTATATCAACATCTTACACCTGTAACACGAGACTGACTGTGGTAATTGGATATAATTGTTGTTATTACCTACATGTGAGTCTGGGAGCAATAGCTGATGATTACAGAGATAGCTTATGATTGGGCTTGACGAAGGGTTGAAATAACTAAGTATTTATCAGAAATTACCTTTTTATTACTTTCGTTCCACCGAAATATTCCATATGAAGATTTTGCCAGGAACTAGAAGCCTCATGATTTGAAAAAAAAAATAAAAATATTTTTAGGCTAAAATGCCTGTGTTTGGGACTCAGTAAATAACATACCTCAAAGACGAAATTATAAATAAGCACTAAATTAATTAGAGTCAACTGAAAAATTCAATGCCACGGCCGGTATTTGAACCACGGATCTCCTGGTTTCCGTCCAGTCGCTCTAATGACCAACATGCCGACGTGTTCAGAACCTCTGGAGCTTAGAGTTACCCGACATTCTTGCAAAACGAGGGAGAAAGGCTATGAAAACCTTATCGAGAAAAACTCCAGATTGGAAATGTGTGTAGTGTTTAACGCCCGCATTTACTACATACCGCACCGCAGGCGATGACACTGATGATACATGAGATGAAGATGGAGCACCGGTGGAATGAGATGGCGGGGTAAACCGGAAGTCCCGGAGAAAACCCGCCCCAGCCACGTGTTTTCCACAGAAATTCTCACTTTGCGGTCGCCTGGGATCGAAGCCGGACTGCCTTGGTGAGAGCCAAGCGGTCTAACCACTGATCCACCATTTTTGAACTCGGCACCTCTTGAACCTATGGCAGATATCCATAGCAGTAAAAGTAACATATACTATAGATAACATATACAAAATTATTTGTGTATTCTTTCAACTCACGCCAAAAATAATTGAATAGTGATACATAGATAAATAGTAAATATTTCTAAAATAAATCAAAAGGGAAGTCATAGTCGCTACATGGGTTAGTGCCACTTTATACTCCGTGGCCTAGAGTCGCATTTCGCGCCAAGATACCTCTGCAGTTTTGCTTGTGAAGATTGTGTGCGGAAGGTGAACCCTGTAGCTTCGGACCTCCCCGATAAGTTATACTTCAACCGTTCATATATATATATCACACGGTGTGCAGAATGTATCCGCGAGAGTTTCCGATGTTCAAGTATTACAAATTAATGCTTATGTGATTTTATACAAGTATTGCACTGTTCAATTACAATAACAATTTAAAAGCGTTTGGTAACTTAATATTGCTGGCTTATGAAAAGAAGTGAAAACCCAAATTTTTTAGAGAAAAAAAGTGTCTGGTGACAGTATATCTTTGTTTATGAATGTTTGGTAATCTCTATTTACTCTATAGTTTAAAGCAGCATTATTCAGTTACTCTTTTATGAAAAAAGTGTATCAAATGGATCAATGAGACGCGATCCACCTTCGCCCTCCCCTTACTACTGCTAGAATAATCCAACAGAGTTAACATGGGCTTAAATTATGTTGCAAACAGAAATAATGTTTTTAAACTGACTGACGTTGAACGACTTATTCACGAGGAAATTGACAAGGAACACAACAAGACTGGGAAAACTGCGTGAGACAGCAGATAAACTACAAGAAGACGACTTTTGGAAAGAAATAGCACGTAACGAGATTTTGGAACCTGTCTTCATAAATATGCAGTACTCAGATGATGAAGACAATGACAATGACGAATTATCTCTTAACGTAAGTAATATTCACAGCTATACGGATGCATCGCTGGTAATTATTTATTTATTTATTTATTTATTTATTTATTTATTTATTTATTTATTTATTTATTTATTTATTTATTTATTTATTTATTTATTTATTTATTTATTTATTTATTTATTTATTAATTTATTTATTTATTAATTTGTTTATTTGTTTATTTATTTGTTTGATTATTTGTTTGTTTAGTTATTTATTTATTTATTTATTTATTTATTTATTTATTTATTTATTTATTTATTTATTTATTTATTTATTTATTTATTTATTTATTTATTTATTTATTTATTTATTTATTTATTTATTTATTTATTTATTTATTTATTTATTTATTTATTTATTTATTTATTTATTTATTTATTTATTTATTTATTTATTTATTTATTTATTTATTTATTTATTTATTTATTTATTTATTTATTTATTTATTTATTTATTTATTTATTTATTTATTTATTTATTTATTTATTTATTTATTTATTTATTTATTTATTTATTTATTTATTTATTTATTTATTTATTTATTTATTTATTTATTTATTTATTTATTTATTTATTTATTTATTTATTTATTTATTTATTTATTTATTTATTTATTTATTTATTTATTTATTTATTTATTATTTGTTTATTTGTTTATTTAATTATTTATTTTTTATATTACGCTGCACTGAAAATCCAGCATTTTCGTGTAGAATACCGGGCAATTTATTTTATGTTCGTTTCGTAGGTGATACATTCTCTATATTGTTAATTTTTGCAGAAACCTTCTCGACTGCTTTTAGAATATTTTTCAAGCTGTTTTGATGGCTGTTGATAGTACACAAAACGTTTGATTTATAATATGGTGATTGTCCAATAATTGTTGTGAAAGTAATGGTATTAACACAATATGTCAAACACCTTGCACTCCCTGGAAGACAGATCTACCTGCTTGGCGAGCAGTAATTGTAATGAAACTAAAGCTACGCGTTGCGAACCGGACTATCCCTGCGTGTTGTCCCCGGGACTGACGTCAGCAGTTGTATACTGCAAGAATCGTAAATTTCATATCCCTTTAAAGGTGTACTGGCTCCGATGTCTCGTTATTAAATACAATTCAAACTTGGTGAACTTCAGATGAGCAACTTTCATAATGATTTTCACCTGTGCAGTGGAGGAATTTTGTTAAACGTGAAATAATTCTACTAATCCAGACCTATTTCTGTGACTAGGTCCTGAAATATGATATGATATATAATTTCCATATTCCAAAATTTTGCAAGTTACAGCTTCAGGCTACATTTATTTGTCTTTACCTTGTTGCTACCTTGGCTTACATGACACCCTGGTCTTCTGCTCTGTCAGTTAACTCTTAACCTCCATACTTCCCTGATTACTTGATTAGTCCCTTTCTTTCCCCTCCTTTTCCTTTCTTACACTTTTTAAATTTCTAGCCCATTTTTCTTTTACTTCCTGCAAGAACTCACCAATACTTCTTACCTTCTTTTCCTCTCTGCCTTTTTACATTTTATAGCTACTATCGTGTTCTCTACTTTCTCCCATTTTTCTTCCCAAACCCTTTTTCTCCATATTGCAACGTCCTCGTATTCTGTTACACAGTATTCTATGCTTTCGTTTCCCCCACACAATTCACTAATTCCCTTTTCCCTACCTCTTATCCCTCGTAGAAATATTGTTTCTGTTCTCATCCAAGCTAACCCTTCTCTCTCTTGCCTATTGCAGTAATCTACATATGCTTCTCGTCCCCAATTTCTTTTTATTTGCTTGTAAAATTGTAATGATTTCATATTTTCTAGGCTTCCCCATATTTCCTGTCTTTCTATATCTTCTATTCTGCATTTTACTAATTTACCCACATCGCATACATTCCTTGCCTCTAATCTCCATATATCTCCCATTCCTATTTTTTCCATAATTCGTCCTAACTTTGCCCACCAACTATTTGTGATCTCTAATCCTTTTACCTGTCTAATGCATCATTTCATAATTTCCACTTCTTCTTTAACCAAACACCTATACCATTTCTTATTCTTTCCATTATTCCTTTTCTCCTTGTCTTTCCTAATTCTGCTAAATTTACTTCCCTAGGTGCTGATCTTGGTAAGCCCAGTAGCTCTTTACAAAACCTTCTTTAGTTTTGGTCCACCGGTCCTGAAATATACTAAATTCCAGCAGGTAAATGTTGTCTAATCCTAAGATCAAACGATTACATAATTTTATTGCTAGAATGACATCTATTATTGAATGCACTATATTTTCCTGGGAAAGCTTGTGTTACTGTAAACCGCTTCTTAATATAAAAAGGCCTTTTTTCGTCCTAACTGCAAAGTCCAGAACAGCGACATACTGAAAACAAATAAAATGTATTTAGATTGATAATGGTAGGATATTTAAGAAATGCGATTATCATCTAGACAGTTTCTAAATTTTGATAAATTGTTTCCATCTTCTACGTCTTCATCTTTTTCCAAAGTACTCCTGCTTATAAGCTGTGTCTGAGAGTGATACACAGCTTCCTACAACGACCTAAACAATAGATCCGACTATCGAACCACAAGCAGATAACTTGGAGTCCGTGACCATGCTTGTATCATAACACTACAACTTCTTTTATTGCAAACGCTACGCTTGAGGGTCTCCTAACACTTACATTTACTAAAGCCGCTTTCCTCAACGCCTCTCGATAGCCGTGATCGTCTAGTGCTTAGGACATTGCGTTGTGGCCGCAATAACCCAGGTTCGAATCCTGGTCACGGCAGTGGTCAAATACTGTCACGGTAGAGGTTATTTTTTCCAACGGTCAACGCTTCAGACTTTCAAGTTATGAATATACAAGTGCTTTTGTGAAGGAAGTACCGAAGAAATAAGATTTTATATATGCAAATTGAAAAAAAGGTTATAACGTGAGGTTACTCTCTGACTACCAGAAGGCGAGATCGTCTGACGTTCGAGAGGAGCTTTCAGTGGGTGATGTGTGCACGTAGAGAACAGGTTCACTACGAATTGTATGTAGGCAAATCCCCATGTCAGATACAATACCTGTATAAAACTGCTGTGATACGTATTTCTCATTTAGCTGACGACACTGTATATCGTAAACATGATGGGGGGCGCTAGAAAATGTTCACGTAGAACATTTCTCTAGTTCATCTTCTACTGGTCAAACAGTAGACCATTCTTACCTCTTGCTTAATGCGTATTTTTAATTACTGTCAAAGGAGTTTCTTATACTGGAGTATATAAGTGGAACATAGACAATAAATGTAAACTGCTATGTTAAGACGGTGCAGACATTAAGCCGAAACATAATTTCCTATATCCATTTCTTTTATAATGAAATCTTTCATAAACAAAAGAACAACATTCATCGAAATTTTCCTACATAACTTTGGATATAGTTTATGTTTCTGGTTTTTCATATGCGTAGCTGTATATATTAGGAACGTCCAGAGTGCAAGTTCTGTTTGGTAATAAAATTGAATTGTGTATAGATACAGAAAAATTATTTAATGTACAAAATTCTACAAATCTTGAACTACTTTTCCACATAACTGCCCAAATTTTGCAGGTATTTGTCATAGAAGTTTGCCAACTGCGTCTTCAACCAGTTGGAAATATTTTCTTTCAGCTCTTCGTCATTGTTGAAGTGTTGACCGCCAAGGAAGAAATGCAAAAACAGATGAAAGCCGCTAGGAGCGAAGTCAGGGCTGTACGGGGTTCGTCAAACATGTCCCAGTCAAATCCCTGTAGGATGTTTTTCGTCGCATTTGCAGTGTGTGATCATGCGTTGTCGTGAAGATCCACAATACCCTTTAACATCGCAAATTTGTCGATAAGTTTCAATTGGTTTCACTTTCCTAGCATTCAGAAAACGAATCACAGATCTGATTTCACAAGCGGCGGGATTTTCAAACAACAGTGACATTGCCCGCCTCGGTAGCGTGGTGCTGGCATGACTGCCTCACGTTCAAAAGGTCCCGAGTTCGAATCTCGGACAGGGTTAGTTTCCTGGATAAGGCTTTTTCCGGGGTTTTCCTTATCCTATAAGACGAATGTCGGGTAACTCTAAGCTCCATGGGCCCCGGACTCATTTGAGTATCATTTCGTCCATTCTATTTATCGTCCGATATGACTTAACGTTGGAGGACGTAAATTAAAAAAAAACACCGACAATGTAAACAAGCACAACAAAACGCACGTGGCTGACAACGATCTCACAGTGGCGCACGATTTTTCTCATTGATATGGAGCGTCTACCGCGCATGTGCGGAAATGCCATCGCAGCGCTGCAGCGGATATAGATTGAAACAGAACTTACCCCCTGGACGCCTCTTGTATTTTAAAATACGAGCGACTATGTTTATTAATTTTGGCTTAGCTGTAATATATTACAATTCTTTTTGACTGTATTAAATATTCCTGAGCATTGATTTGAAGGTTTCACAACTGACCCGACGTGATACTAGTTACGCTTTGTTGTACTAGAGTAATTGATAGAGTTGTACTTAAATGTATAATGTAATGAGTTTGAGTTACACACATTAGCCGGACAACATGATATTTTTTCACTGGATAAATTATTTGGAGTTTAACGTTAAGAAAAAGCAAATAGTTTTGGCAGTATGACACAAGTAACAATACATAAAACGATAACAAATATAGTGAGATCCATATAAAGCTGAACTATTTCAATGGGCCATAATTTCCTTTTGAAAGCTGGAAAAGTGTAGAAATTTGTTTTAATGAACTCAGTGGCTATGTGATAATTGACAACACTGACATTTGTTGACAGCTGACAGTCTTGGTTCAGGTTTATATGGATCGCACGGTATTATTGTTTCCTGAGGTCCTGTTAGTCTTAACGCTTTAAGAAAAAATCGCCTCAAAATTCCTTCTGTAATTTAAAATATTTTAAATACATGATGCAGCCATAGGAAGGTTACTGGAACTCCAGTAATTGGTCTTAAACATTTATATGTCCTTAATATGATATTAAACTTTTAAGCATTCTTTTGCTGCTCTATAAATACTCTTCTAATTTTTTTACTTTGTAAATATAGTTGCATCATTTTCAAAACTTGCTCTTTGATCTATGATACATCTGCATGGCAAAGGAATACTATATAAGTAATTTAACAATAGCATGAGAAATTACTGAGAAGTATAAAGGGAAGTGTATGCAGTATAGTCCGATCCATATACAACTGAACCATTTCAATAGGTCATAACCTTTGAACCAATAATAGGACACACATACAACTTTGGGAGAATATAATACACAAATGGGAGAGTACATTACACTATTTACATCTCAGAGAAAATGTTGGAAGTATCCTACACCAGCATCTATATATGATTGCACTCGTCTCCCCATATTCTCTGAAGTTTTACTTAATTTAAATATTGGATCTAAATTAAAATCTCCTCAAGATATATAATAAAATTAAAGATAGAAACCAACCTGGCTCACGCCGGTTTAAACTCAGATCGTATAAGATTTTCAAGGTCGAACAGACCCAGTTATTGTATCCTCGCCAATATTACTTATTTCGGTTTGAATGAATTTCTCGCGAACATCAATTGTCCGTGGCCTATTCTTGTACACTCTATTTTTAGATACCCCCCCCCAAGAAAATATCCGGTAAGGTTAGGTCAGGTGATCTGGGAGGCCGCAGACTTTTTGAGATTATCCGATTATCAAAGAAACTGGTTACAAGTTCCAGGTGTCATTAGATGTATGGCACGTTACTCCATCATTCTGTAAATAACGTTCTCTCAATTCAATATCATTCAGCTGCTTCACAAATTTCTTTAAGGTAGCCATTTAAACTTCAGGGTCTACAGTCGTATCCTGAATAGATGCTGGTGGAGGACACGTCCAACATTTTCTCTGGTGTAATGTAATCTCCCAATTGTGTATTATATTCTCCCAAAGTTGTACGTGTGTCCTATTATTGATCCAAAAGTAATGGCTTATTGAAATGGTTCGGATTTATACGGATCACACAGTAAAAAATGTTTTGTGCACAGGAATGTCTCTAAAATAAGATATAAGATAGCAGGATTAGTTACAACAGTTTTGAATGTGGTAAAGATGTGGTATTTTGTTGATTTGAAGCTGCATCTATGGGATTTGTAGGCCAGTGCCTAGCTACTGTGCTATCTATATATCACCTTTCCTTCCATTTTTGTTTTAAATTTATTTTCTTCAGCGTTAACTCATGTGGGACGATGAATTAAATGGGTGAAAGGATACTCAAATAAAGCCAAGGACCATAGAAATACCTTATCTTTTAGGATAAGTGAAAACCCTGGAAAAAAGCTCATCGAGATAAGTCACCCTACCCCAGATTGCCCGCCTCGGTAGAGTAGATGGTAGCGTGTCTCTCTCACGTTCAAAAGGTCCCGAATTCGAATCTCGGTGAGGGTGAGTTACCTGGATAAGTTTTTTTTTCTGTCGTTTCCCCTTATCCTGAAATACGAATGTCAGGTAGCTCTAAGCTCCATGGATCTCCGACCCATTTGAACATTATTTCACCCATTTCATTCATCGTCCTACATGACTTAACCCTGGAGGACGTAAATGACAAAAATTAAATAAATAATAACTAACCGAGGTTCAAAACCAGTTCCTCCTGAACATGAGTACACACGCTATCTTCTACGCTACAGAGGTGGGCATTTTCTCCAAAACATTAGCTATAAGGTTAGTTAAACTTAATACAGCAATGAATAAACCTTTTTGCTATAATGTTTTATTTTCGAAACTTCCGACCGGTGTTATGTAGTTTATATATTTTACCGTGAAATAATGAGTTGGATGTGTAAATTCCTTATTGCTAGAAACAAGCGAGCAACGATCTGTATGTGAACAGTGCTGCAGTACGGCGAAAGGCATGTTAGTTAATCATTGTCACTGACACGCCACATCTGCCGTAAAATTATGCAATTAATAATGAATGACACATTCTGTGTAGGTGGTAGTTATATCCGCTGTAGAATTGCTTACTATATCAACATCTTACACCTGTAACACGAGACTGATTGTGGTAATTGGATATAATTGTTGTTATTACCTACATGTGAGTCTGGGAGCAATAGCTAATGATTACAGAGATGCTTATGATTGGGCTTGACGAAGGGTTGAAATAACTAAGAATTTATTAGAAATTACGTTTTTATTACTTTCTTTCCACCGAAATATTCCATATAAAGATGTTGCCAGGAACTAAGAGCCTCATGAATTAAAAAAATAAATAAAAATATTTTTAGGCTAAAATGCCTGTGTTTGCGACTCAGTAAACAACATACCTCAAAGACGAAGTTATAAATAAGCACTAAATTAATAAGAGCCAACTGAAAAATTCAATGCCACGGCCGGGATTTGAACCACGGATCTCCTGGTTTCCGTCCAGTCGCTCTAATGACTAACATGCCGACGTGTTCAGAACCTCTAGAGCTTAGAGTTACCCGACATTCTTGCTAAACGAGGGAGAAAGGCTATGAAAACCTTATCGAAAGAAACTCCAGATTGGAAATGTGTGTAGTGTTTAACGCTCGCATTTACTACATACGGCACCGCAGGCGATGACACTGATGATACATGAGATGAAGATGGAGCACCGGTGCAATGAGATGGCGGGGGAAACCGGAGGTCCCAGAGCAAACCCGCCCCAGAACCCGTGTTTTCCACAGCAATTCTCACTTTGCGGTCGCCTGGGATCGAAGCCGGGCTGCCTTGGTGAGAGCCAAGCGGTCTAACCACTGATCCACCATTTTTGAACTCGGCACCTTATGAACCTATGGCAGATATCCATAGCAGTAAAAGTAACATATACTTTAGATAACATATACAAAATTATTTGTGTATTCTTTCAACTCACGCCAAAAATAATTGAATAGTGATACATAGATAAATAGTAAATATTTCTAAAATAAATCAAAAGGGAAGTCATAGTCGCTACATGGGTTAGTGCCACTTTATACTCCGTGGCCTAGAGTCGCATTTCGCGCCAAGATACATCAGAAGGTTTCCTCGTGGAGATTGGGTGCGGTACACACGCACCGTAAGGTGAACCATGTAGCTTCGGACCTCCCCGATAAGTTAAACTTCAACCGTTCTTATATATGTTACACGGTGTGCGGAATGTATCCGCGAGAGTTTCCGATGTTCAGGTATTACAAATTAATGCTTATGTGATTTTATACAAGTATTGCACAGTTCAATTACAATAACAATTTAAAAGCGTTTGGTAAGTTAATATTGTTGGCTTATAAAAAGAAGTGAAAACCCAAATTTTTCAGTAAAAAAAGTGTCTGGTGACAGAATATCTTTGTTTATGAATGTTTCGTAATCTCTATTTACTCTAGAGTTTAAAGCAGCATTATTCAGTTACTCTTTTATGAAAAAAGTGTATCAGATGGATCAATGAGACGCGATCCACCTTCGCCCCCCCCCCCTTACTACTGCTAGAATAATCCTACAGAGTTAATGTGGGCTTAAATTATGATGCAAACTGAAATAATGTTTTTAAACTGACTGACGTTGAGCGACTTATTCGCGAGGAAATTGACAAGGAACACAACAAGACTGGGAAAACTGCGTGGGACAGCAGATAAACTACAAGAAGACGACTTTTGGAAAGAAATAGCACGTAACGAGATTTTGGAACCTATCTTCATAAATTTGCAGTACTCAGACGATGAAGACAATGACAATGACGAATTATCTCTTAACGTAAGTAATATTCACAGCTATACGGATGCACCGCTGGTATTTTCGTTTGTTTTAGAAAAATAAGTAATTCATAAACTATAATTAACTTTAAACTAAATATTTAAAACATTTGCGTAATATTTTAATATTCATGTTGCAATTGTGATTTCAACAACTGAATTATTATAAATCTTTGGAAAATTCAGTTTGCGTTCCCTTACTCGCAAGTGTGCGAGGGAGAGAGAGAGAGAGAGAGAGAAATAGAGAGTAAGAGAGAGAGGGGGGAAATATTAAAAGAGTGGGAATAACGAGGTGGCAACGGCAAAGGATCTAACGCATTTGTTTCGCTACGGGCAATAACTCTTCGCATTTGGAACACACAATAACTGTGAAAAAGCGTAATGAACGACGTCATCGAGGCAACAATCATTAAGGGAAAGTACAAAGGAGAAGATATCTTGATCCCGCGTATTCCGATTAGATCCATTTGATTCCAAGCGTCTACAATTTCCCGTACGTTTGGCCTTTGCGATGACCATAAATAAATGACAAATGTTTCTCTCATGGACAATTATTACACGTCACGTGTTTGCGCGTCCGAAATCTATCATCTTTCACCATCTATCATCTTTATATATGCACCACGAAAAAGAGAAAAATATTGTTTATAGAAAGCTTTATATTGATTAACTTTATTGTAACTGTTGTATTTAAACTTCACTCCTAATTGCAGAATAAATAACTAATCCGAATTTGTTTTATTTATATAGATAACTTCAGACAGCCCTTTTTGGCGGTATGGTCAGCTACTTAGTAATAAAACTTTTTGTAAAGGTTTTCTTGTTAACATGAAGACAATAAATTAGTAAGCTTTCGTATTAATATCTGTCAAAATTATATAAAAATAAACGATAATTGGTAAAGAAAGTTATATAAATTTAACACATCAAACTTTTTTTAAAAGTTGTATTGCATTAAATCTTTGTAAAAACACTAAGTAAAGTTAGGTTAGAGATTAAATTTCTTTGCATAATTACACTTCAAGGTTTGTACCTGATTTGTCCATTCCGGTTTCTTCGGGTTTCTTCAGTCCAAATTCGGCTGCCTCGTGGTGGTCCATTGATTTGTATGTAGTCTATAGCTTTCAACCTGAGTACTTTGAGCAACACGTGCATTTCCATCCTAGGCATCGTAGAAAAGCAATGGAAATATGTACACACCCCAAATGTAAAAAACAAAAAGGAAGCACCGAAAGTGAATAGGACCTACATTCCTGTACAAAGCAATCAGATTCTCTCTCGAATATTATTGACAAAAACAGTTGTAAGCCGCTAGGAGCGAGGTCAGGGCTGTACGGGGTTCGTCAAACATGTCCCACTCAAATCCCTGTAGGATGCTTTTCGTCGCATTTGCAGTGTGTGGTCATGCGTTGTCGTGAAGATCCACAATACATTTTAACATCGCAAATTTGCCGATTAGTTTCAATGGGTTTCACTTTCCTAGCATTCAGAAAACGAATCACAGATCTAATTTCACAAGCGGCGGGATTTTCAATCAACACTGACATTGCCCGCCTTGGTAGTGTGGTGGTGGCATCACTGCCTCACGTTCAAAAGGTCCCGAGTTCGAATCTCAGACAGGGTGAGTTACCTGGATAAGGCTTTTTCCGGGGTTTTTCCTTATCCTGTAAGACGAATGTCTGGTAACTCTAAGCTCCATGAGCCCCGGACTCATTTGAGCATCATTTCGTCCATTCTATTTATCGTCCGATATGACTTAACGTTGGAGGACGTAAATTACAAAAAAAAAAAAAAAATATCACCGACAATGTAAACAAGCACAACAAAACGCACGTGGCCGACAGCGATCTCACAGTGGCGCACGATTTTTCTCCTTGATATAGAGCGTCTACCGCGCATGTGCGGAAATGCCATCGTAGCGCTGCAGCGGATATAAATTGAAACAGATCTTACCCCCTGGACGAGCCTTGTATTTTAAAATACGAGCGATTATGTTTATTAATTTTGGCTTAGCTGTAATATATTACAACTTTTTTCACTGTATTAAATATTCCTGGGCATTGATTTGAAGGTTTCACAACTGACTCGACGTGATACCAGTTACGCTTTGTTGATACTAGAGTAATTGACAGAGTTGTACTTAAATGTATAATGTAATGAGCTTGAGTTACACACATTAGCCGGACAACATGATATTTTTTCACTGGATATATCATTGGGAGTTTAACGTTAAGAAAAAGCAAATAGTTATGGCAGTATGACACAAGTAACAATACATATAACGATAACAAATATAGTGAGATCCATATAAAGCTGAACTATTTCAATGGGCCATAATTTCCTTTTGAAAGCTGGTAAAGTGTAGAAATTTGTTTTAATGAACTCAGTGGCTATGTCAGAATTGACCACACTGACAATTGTTGACAGCTGACAGTCTTAAATATGCCATTTTCTTTGATACGACTGTAGACACTGAAGTTTATATGGGTATCTTCAAGTCTTTTGTAGAGCAGCTGGGTGATATCAAATTTAAAGAAGGTAGTTTTCAGCAAGATGGAGCAACGTGCCATACATCTAATGACGCCATGGGACTTGTAACCAGCTTTTTGATAATCGAATAATCTCAAAAGGTCTGTGACGGCCCAAATACCCTGACCTAACTTCACCGGATCTTTTCTTGTGCGAGTATCTAAACATAGAGTGTACAAGAATAGGCCGCGGACAATTGATGTTCTCAAGGAATCCATTCAAACCGAAATAAGTAACATTGGTGAGGATGCTCTCCGAAAACTTCAGAGAATATGGTGAGACGAGTGCAGACTTGTGTAGATGCTGGTGGAAGACACTTCCAACATTTTCTCTGAGATGTAAGTAGTGTAATGTGATCTCCCAATTGTGTATTATATTCTCCCAAAGTTGCACGTGTGCCCTATTATTGCTTCAAAAGTTATTACCTATTGAATTGGTACAGGTTTATACGGATCGCACTGTATTATTGTTTCCTGAGGTCCTGTTAGTCTTAGCACTTTAAGAAAAAATTATCTAAAAATTCCTTCTGGAATTTATAGGATTTTAAATACCTGGTGCAACCATAGGAAGGTTCCTAGAACTCAAGTAATTGGTCTTAAACATTTATATTTCCTTAATATGATATTGAATTTTCAAGCATTTTTTATTGTTCTACATATAAATACTGTGCTAATTGTTTCACTTTGTAATTATGGTTACATAATTTTCAAAACTTGCTCGTTGACCTATGGTAAATCTACATGGCAAAGGAATATTTTGTATGTAATTTAAAAATAGGATGAAAAATTACTGAGAAATATAAAGCGAAGTATTGTAATATAAACTGTTTTTTGCACAAAAAATTCTAAAATAACATAGAAGGAAACTGGATTATTTAGAAGAGTTGTAATTTTTAATATTCTCTTTTTCTTCATGTGTGGTAAAAATGTGGCTTTCTGTTCATTTGATGCTGCAGCTTTGGGGTTTATAGGCCAGCGCCTAACCACTAAGTCATCCATATATCACCCCTCCTCCATTTTTGTTGTTAATTTTCTTCCTCCAGGGTTAAGTCACGTCGGACATTAAATTAAATGGGTGAAAGGATACTCAAATAAACCCAAGGACCATAGAGTTACCTTATCTTTTAGGATAAGTGAAAACCCTGGAAAAAAGCTCATCCAGATAAGTCACCCTAATCGAGATTGCCTGCCTCGGTAGAGCAGATGGTAGCGTGTTTCTCTCACGTTCAAAAGGTCCCGAATTGGAATCTCGGTCAGGGTGAGTTACCTGGATAAGGCTTTTTCTGTCGTTTTCCCTTATCCTGAAAGACGAATGTCAGATAGCTCTAAGCTCCATGGATCCCGGACCCATTTGAACATCATTTCACCCATTTTATTCATCGTCCGACATGACTTAACCCTGGAGGACGTAAATGACAAAAATTAAATAAATAATAACTAACCGAGGTTCAAAACCAGTTCCTCCTGAACATGAGTACACACGCTATCTTCTACGCTACAGAGGTGGGCATTTTCTCCAATACATAAGCTATAAGGTTAGTTAAATTTAATACAGCAATGAATAAACCTTTTTGCTATAATGTTTTATTTTCAAAATTTCCCACCGGTGTTATGTAGTTTGTATATTTTACCGTGAAATAATGAGTTGGATGTGTAAATTGCTTAGTGCTAGAAACAAGCGAGCAACGATCTGAATGTGAACAGTGCTGCAGTACGGCTGTAGGCAGGTGGAGAAAGGCATGTTAGTTAATCATTGTCACTGACACGCCACATCTGCCGTAAAATTATGCACTTAATAATGAATGACACATTCTGTGTAGGTGGTAGTTATATACGCTGTAGAGTTGCTTACTATATCAACATCTTACACCTGTAACACGAGACTGACTTTGGTAATTGGATATAATTGTTGTTATTACCTACATGTGAGTCTGGGAGCAATTGCTGATGATTACAGAGATAGCTTATGAATGGGCTTGACGAAGGGTTGAAATAACTAAGTATTTATCAGAAATTACGTTTTTATTACTTTCTTTCCACCGAAATATTCCATATAAAGATGTTGCCAGGAACTAGAAGCCTCATGAATTAAAAAAAATAAATAAAAATATTTTTAGGCTAAAATGCCTGTGTTTGCGACTCAGTAAATAACATACCTCAAAGACGAAATTATAAATAAGCACTAAATTAATTAGAGTCAACTGAAAAATTCAATGCCACGGCCGGTATTTGAACCACGGATCTCCTGGTTTCCGTCCAGTCGCTCTAATGACCAACATGCCGACGTGTTCAGAACCTCTGGAGCTTAGAGTTACCCGACATTCTTGCAAAACGAGGGAGAAAGGCTATGAAAACGTTATCGAGATAAACTCCAGATTGGAAATGTGTGTAGTGTTTAACGCCCGCATTTACTACATACGGCACCGCAGGCGATGAGACGAATGATACATGAGATGAAGATGGAGCACCGGTGGAATGAGATGGCGGGGGAAACCGAAGGTCCCGGAGAAAACCTGCTCCAGCCCCGTGTTTTCCACAGCAATCCTCACTTTGCGGTCGCCTGGGATCGAAGCCGGGCTGCCTTGGTGAGAGCCAAGCGGTCTAACCACTGATCCACCATTTTTGAACTCGGCACCTCTTGAACCTATGGCAGATCTCCAAAGCAGTAAAAGTAACATATACTTTAGATAACATATACAAAATTATTTGTGTATTCTTTCAACTCACGCCAAAAATAATTGAATAGTGATACATAGATAAATCGTAAATATTTCTAAAATAAATCAAAAGGGAAGTCATAGTCGCTACATGGGTTAGTGCCACTTTATACTCCGTGGCCTAGAGTCGCATTTCGCGCCAAGATACATCAGAAGGTTTCCTCGTGGAGATTGGGTGCGGTACACACGCACCGTAAGGTGAACCCTGTAGCTTCGGACCTCCCCGATAAGTTAAACTTCAACCGTTCCTATATATATTACACGGTGTGCCGAATGTATCCGCGAGAGTTTCCGATGTTCAGGTATTACAAATTAATGCTTATGTGATTTTATACAAGTATTGCACAGTTCAATTACAATAACAATTTAAAAGCGTTTGGTAAGTTAATATTGTTGGCTTATAAAAAGAAGTGAAAACCCAAATTTTTCAGGAAAAAAAGTGTCTGGTGACAGTATATCTTTGTTTATGAATGTTTCGTAATCTCTATTTACTCTAGAGTTTAAAGCAGCATTATTCAGTTACTCTTTTATGAAAAAAGTGTATCAGATGGATCAATGAGACGCGATCCACCTTCGCCCCCCCCCCCTTTCTACTGCTAGAATAATCCAACAGAGTGAATGTGGGCTTAAATTATGTTGCAAACTGAAATAATGTTTTTAAACTGACTGACGTTGAGCGACTTATTCACGAGGAAATTGACAAGGAACACAACAAGACTGGGAAAACTGGGTGAGACAGCAGATAAACTACAAGAAGACGACTTTTGGAAAGAAATAGCACGTAACGAGATTTTGGAACCTATCTTCATAAATTTTCAGTACTCAGACGTTGAAGACAATGACAATGACGAATTATCTCTTAACGTAAGTAATATTCACAGCTATACGGATGCACCGCTGGTATTTTCGTTGGTTTAGAAAAATAAGTAATCCATAAACTATAATTAACTTTAAACTAAATTTTTAAAACATTTGCGTAATATTTTAATATTCATGTTGCAATTGTGATTTCAACAATTGTATTATTATAAATCTTTGGAAAATTCAGTTTGCGTTCCCTTACTCGCAAGTGTGCGAGGGAGAGAGAGAGAGAGAGAAATAGAGAGAAAGAGAGAGAGGGGGGAAATATTAAAAGAGTGGGAATAACGAGGTGGCAACGGCAAAGGATCTAACGCATTTGTTTCGCTACGGGCAATAACTCTTCGCATTTGGAACACACAATAACTGTGAAAAAGCGTAATGAACGACGTCATCGAGGCAACAATCATTAAGGGAAAGTACAAAGGAGAAGATATCTTGATCCCGCGTATTCCGATTAGATCCATTTGATTCCAAGCGTCTACAATTTCCCGTACGTTTGGCCTTTGCGATGACCATAAATAAATGACAAATGTTTCTCTCATGGAAAATTATTACACGTCACGTGTTTGCGCGTCCGAAATCTATCATCTTTCACCATCTATCATCTTTATATATGCACCACGAAAAAGAGAAAAATATTGTTTATAGAAAGCTTTATATTGATTAACTTTATTGTAACTGTTGTATTTAAACTTCACCCCTAATTGCAGAATAAATAACTAATCCGAATTTGTTTTATTTATATAGATAACTTCAGACAGCTCTTTTTGGCGGTATGGTCAGCTACTTAGTAATAAAACTTTTTGTAAAGGTTTTCTTGTTAACATGAAGACAATAAATTAGTAAGCTTTCGTATTAATATCTGTCAAAATTATATAAAAATAAACGATAATTGGTAAAGAAAGTTATATAAATTTAACACATCAAACTTTTTTTTAAAGTTGTATTGCATTAAATCTTTGTAAAAACACTAAGTAAAGTTAGGTTAGAGATTAAATTTCTTTGCATAATTACACTTCAAGGTTTGTACCTGATTTGTCCATTCTGTTTCTTCGGGTTTCTTCAGTCCAAATTCGGCTGCCTCGTGGTGGTCCATTGATTTGTATGTAGTCTATAGCTTTCAACCTGAGTACTTTGAGCAATACGTGCATTTCCATCCTAGGCATCGTAGAAAAGCAATGGAAATATGTACACACCCCAAATGTAAACAACAAAAAGGAAGCACCGAAAGTGAATAGGACCTACATTCCAGTACTAAGCAATCAGATTCTCTCTCGAATATTATTGACAAAAACAGATGAAAGCCGCTAGGAGCGAGGTCAGGGCTGTACGGGGTTCGTCAAACATGTCACACTCAAAGCCCTGTAGGATGTTTTTCGTCGCATTTGCAGTGTGTGGTCATGCGTTGTCGTGAAGATCCACAATACATTTTAACATCGCAAATTTGCCGATTAGTTTCAATGGGTTTCACTTTCCTAGCATTCAGCAAACGAATCACAGATCTGATTTCACAAGCGGCGGGATTTTCAATCAACACTGACATTGCCCGCCTTGGTAGTGTGGTGGTGGCATCACTGCCTCACGTTCAAAAGGTCCCGAGTTCGAATCTCAGACAGGGTGAGTTACCTGGATAAGGCTTTTTCCGGGGGTTTTCCTTATCCTGTAAGACGAATGTCGGGTAACTCTAAGCTCCATGAGCCCCGGACTCATTTGAGCATCATTTCGTCCATTCTATTTATCGTACGATATGACTTAACGTTGGAGGACGTAAATTACAAAAAAAAAAATATCACCGACAACGTAAACAAGCACAACAAAACGCACGTGGCCGACAGCGTTCTCACAGTGGCGCACGATTTTTCTCCTTGATATAGAGCGTCCACCGCGCATGTGCGGAAATGCCATCGTAGCGCTGCAGCGGATATAAATTGAAACAGATCTTACCCCCTGGACGACCCTTGTATTTTAAAATACGAGCGATTATGTTTATTAATTTTGGCTTAGCTGTAATATATTATAATTTTTTTCACTGTATTAAATATTCCTGAGCATTGATTTGAAGGTTTCACAACTGACTCGACGTGATGACTAGTTACGCTTTGTTGATACTAGAGTAATTGACAGAGTTGTACTTAAATGTATAATGTAATGAGCTTGAGTTACACACATTAGCCGGACAACATGATATTTTTTCACTGGATATATCATTGGGAGTTTAACGTTAAGGAAAAGCAAATAGTTATGACACAAGTGACAATACATATAACGATAACAAATATAGTGAGATCCATATAAATCTGAACTATTTCAATGGCCATAATTTCCTTATGAAAGCCGGTAATGTGTAGAAATTTGTTTTAATGAACTCAGTGGCTATGGGAGGATTGATATCACTGACAACTGTTTACAGTTGACAGTCTTAAATATCCATTTTCTTTTATACGACTATAGACACTGAAGTTTATATGGGTATCTTCAAGACATTTGTGCAGAAGTTTTATGCTATCGAATTGAGAGAAGGTAATTTCCAAGCAAGATGGAGCAACGTGCGATACATCTAATGAGACTAGGGAACTTGTGACCAGTTTTTTGATAATCGAATAATCTCAAAAGGTCTGCGACGGCCCAGGTCCCCTGACCTAACCTCACCGGATTTTTTCTTCTAGGAATATCTAAAATTAGAGTGTACAAGAATAGGTCATGGACAATTGATGTTCTCAAGGAATCCATTCAAACCGAAATAAGTAACATTAGCGATGATGCCCTCCGAAAAATTCAGAGAATATGGTGAGACGAGTGCAAACTTGTGTAGATGCTGGTGGAGGACACCTCTAACATTTTCTCTGAGATGTAAATAGTGCAATGTGATCTCCCAATTGTGTGTTATATTCTCCCAAAGTGGCACGTGTGCGCTATTATTGGTTCAAAAGTTATGACCTATTGAATTGGTTCAGGTTTATATGGATCGCACTGTATTATTGTTTCCTGAGGTCCTGTTAGTCTTAGCACTTTAAGAAAAAATAAATTCAAAATTCCTTCTTGGAATTTAAAGAATTTTAAAAACCTGGTGCAACCATAGGAAGGTTCCTAGAACTCAAGTAATTGATCTTAAACATTTATGTTTCCTTAATATGAATTTGAATTTTCAAGCATTTTTTATTGTTCTACATATAAATACTCTCCTAATTGTTTCTCTTTGTAATTATGGTAACATAATTTTCAAAACTTGCTCGTTGACCTATGGTAAATCTACATGGCAAAGGAATATTTTGTATGTAATTTAAAAATAGGATGAAAAATTACTGAGAAATATAAAGCGAAGTATTGTAATATAAACTGTTTTGTGCACAAAAAATTCTAAAATAACATAGAAGGAAACTGGATTATTTAGAAGAGTTGTAATTTTTAATATTCTCTTTTTCTTCATGTGTGGTAAAAATGTGGCTTTCTGTTGATTTGATGCTGCAGCTTTGGGGTTTATAGGCCAGCGCCTAACCACTGAGTCATCTATATATCACCCCTCCTCCAATTTTGTTTTTAATTTTCTTCCTCCAGGGTTAAGTCACGTCGGACATTAAATTAAATGGGTGAAAGGATACTCAAATAAACCCAAGGACCATAGAGTTACCATATCTTTTAGGATAAGTGAAAACCCTTGAAAAAAGCTCATCCAGATAAGTCACCCTAATCGAGATTGCCCGCCTCGGTAGAGTAGATGGTAGCGTGTTTCTCTCACGTTCAAAAGTTCCCGAATTGGAATCTCGGTCAGGGTGAGTTACCTGGATAAGGTTTTTTCTGTCTTTTTCCCTTATCCTGAAAGACGAATGTCGGGTAGCTCTAAGCTCCATGGATCCCGGACCCATTTGAACATCATTTCACCCATTTCATTCATCGTCCGACATGACTTAACCCTGGAGGACGTAAATGACAAAAATTAAATAAATAATAACTAACCGAGACTGAAAATCAGGTCCTCTTGAACGTGAGTACACACGCTACCTTCTACGCTACAGAGGTGGGCATTTTCTCCAAAACATTAGCTATAAGGTTAGTTAAACTTAATACAGCAATGAATAAACCTTTTCCCATAATGTTTTACTTTCAAAACTTCCCACTGGTGTTATGTAGTTTATATATTTTACCGTGAAATAATGAGTTGGATGTGTAAATTGCTTAGTGCTAGAAACAAGCGAGCAACGATCTGTATGTGAACAGTGCTGCAGTACGGCTGTAGGCAGGTGGAGAAAGGCATGTTAGTTAATCATTGTCACTGACACGCCACATCTGCCGTAAAATTATGCACTTAATAATGAATGACACATTCTGTGTAGGTGGTAGTTATATCCGCTGTAGAATTGCTTACTATATCAACATCTTACACCTGTAACACGAGACTGACTTTGGTAATTGGATATAATTGTTGTTATTACCTACATGTGAGTCTGGGAGCAATAGCTGATGATTACAGAGATAGCTTATGATTGGGCTTGACGAAGGGTTGAAATAACTAAGTATTTATCAGAAATTACGTTTTTATTACTTTCTTTCCACCGAAATTTTCCATATAAAGATGTTGCCAGGAACTAGAAGCCTCATGAATTAAAAAAATAAATAAAACTATTTTTAGGCTAAAATGCCTGTGTTTGCGACTCAGTAAATAACATACCTCAAAGACGAAGTTATAAATAAGCACTAAATTAATTAGCGCCAACTGAAAAATACAATGCCACGGCCGGGATTTGAACCACGGATCTCCTGGTTTCCGTCCAGTCGCTCTAATGACCAACATGCCGACGTGTTCAGAACCTCTAGAGCTTAGAGTTACCCGACATTCTTGCAAAACGAGGGAGAAAGGCTATGAAAACCTTATCGAGAAAAACTCCAGATTGGAAATGTGTGAGTGTTTAACGCCCGCATTTACTACATACGGCACCGCAGGCGATGAGACTGATGATACATGAGATGAAGATGGAGCACCGGTGGAATGAGATGGCGGGGGAAACCGGAGGTCCCGGATAAAACCCGCCCCAGCCCTGTGTTTTCCACAGAAATTCTCACTTTGCGGTCGCCTGGGATCGAAGCTGGGCTGCCTTGGTGAGAGCCAAGCGGTCTAACCACTGATCCACCATTTTTGAACTCGGCACCTCTTGAACCTATGGCAGATATCCATAGCAGTAAAAGTATCATATACTTTAGATAACATATACAAAATTATTTGTGTATTCTTTCAACTCACGCCAAAAATAATTGAATAGTGATACATAGATAAATAGTA
>CM060953.1:171200014-171245014 GCA_030765055.1 Mantis religiosa
TTCTTATACTGGAGTATATAAGTAGAACATAGACAATAAATGTAAACTGGTATGTTAAGACTGTGCAGACATTAAGCCGAAACATAAATTCCTATATCCATTTCTTTTATAATGAAATCTTTCATAAACAAAAGAACAACATTCATCGAAATTTTCCTACATACATTTGGATATAGTTTATGTTTCTAGTTTTTCATATGCGCAGCTGTATATATTAGGAACGTCCAGAAAGTAAGTTCTGTTTGGTAATAAAATTAAATTGTGTATAGATACAGAAAAAATATTTATTGTACAAAATTCTACAACTCTTGAACTACTTTTCCACATAACTGCCCAAATTTTGCAGGTATTTGTCATAGCGAGGAACAAGTTTTTGTATACCTTCTTCATAGACGTTTGCCGCCTGCGTTTTCAACCAGTTGGAAATATTTTCTTTCAGCTCTTCGTCATTGTTGAAGTGTTGACCGCCAAGGAAGAAATGCAAAAACAGATGAAAGCCGCTAGGAGCGAGGTCAGGGCTGTACGGGGTTCGTCAAACATGTCCCAGTCAAATCCCTGTAGGATGTTTTTCGTCGCATTTGCAATGTGTGGTCATGCGTTGTCGTGAAGATCCACAATACCTTTTAACATCGCAAATTTTCCGAAAAGTTTCAATTGGCTTCACTTTCCTAGCATTCAGAAAACGAATCACAGATCTGATTTCACAAGCGGCGGGATTTTCAATAAACACTGACATTGCCCGCCTTGGTAGCGTGGTGGTGGCATGACTGCCTCACGTCCAAAACGTCCCGAGTTCGAATCTCGGACAGGGTGAGTTACCTGGATAAGGCTTTTTCCGGGGTTTTCCTTATCCTGTAAGACGAATGTCGGGTAACTCTAAGCTCCATGGGCCCCGGACTCATTTGAGCATCATTTCGTCCACTCTATTTATCGTCCGATATGACTTAACGTTGGAGGACGTAAATTAAAAAAAAAAACACCGACAATGTAAACAAGCACAACAAAACGCACGTGGCTGACAGCGATCTCACAGTGGCGCACGATTGTTCTCCTTGATATAGAGCGTCTACCGCGCATGTGCGGAAATGCCATCGCAGCGCTGCAGCGGATATAAATTGAAACAAATCTTACCCCCTGGACGCCCCTTGTATTTTAAAATACGAGCGATTATGTTTATTAATTTTGGCTTAGCTGTAATATCTTACAATTTTTTTTCACTGTATTAAATATTCCTGAGCATTGATTTGAAGGTTTCACAACTGACTCGACGTGATACTAGTTACGCTTTGCAGATACTAGAGTAATTGATAGAGTTGTACTTAAATGTGTAATGTAATGAGCTTGAGTTACACACATTAGCCGGACAACATGATATTTTTCCACTCGATAAATTATTTGTAGTTTAATGTTAAGGGAAAGCAAGTAGTTATGGCAGTATGACACAAGCAACAATACATATAACGATAACAAATATAGTGAGATCCATATAAAGCTGAACTATTTCAATGGGCCATAATTTCCTTATGAAAGCTGGTAAAGTGTAGAAATTTGTTTTAATGAACTCAGTGGCTATGGGAGAATTGATATCACTGACAACTGTTTACAGCTGACAGTCTTAAATATCCATTTTCTTTTATACGACTATAGACACTGAAGTTTATATGGATATCTTCAAGACATTTGTGCAGAAGTTTTATGCTATCGAATTGAGAGAAGGTTATTTCCAGCAAGATGGAGCAACGTGCCATACATCTAATGAGACTAGGTAACTTGTGACCAGTATTTTGATAATCGAATAATCTCAAAAGGTCTGTGACGGCCCAGGTCCCCTGACCTAACCCCACCGGATTTTTTCTTCTGGGAATATCTAAAAATGGAGTGTACAAGAATAGGTCATGGACAATTGATGTTCTCAAGGAAGCCATTCAAACCGAAATATGTAACATTAGCGAGGATGCTCTCCGAAAACTTCAGAGAATATGGTGAGACGAGTGCAAACTTGTGTAGATGCTGGTGGAGGACACCTCTAACATTTTCTCTGAGATATAAATAGTGCAATGTGATCTCCCAATTGTGTGTTATATTCTCCGAAAGTTGCACGTGTGCGCTACTATTGGTTCAAAAGATATGACCTATTGAATTGGTTTAGGTTTATATGGTACGCACTGTATTATTGTTTCCTGAGGTCCGGTTAGTCTTAGCACTTTAAGAAAAAATAAACTCAAAATTCCTTCTTGGAATTTAAAGGATTTTAAAAACCTGGTGCAACCATAGGAAGGTTCCTAGAACTCAAGTAATTGATCTTAAACATTTATGTTTCCTTAATATGAATTTGAATTTTCAAGCATTTTTTATTGTTCTACATATAAATACTCTCCTAATTGTTTCACTTTGTAATTATGGTTACATAATTTTCAAAACTTGCTCGTTGACCTGTGGTAAATCTACATGGCAAAGGAATATTTTTTATGTAATTTAAAAATAGGATGAAAAATTACTGAGAAATATAGAGCGAAGTATTGTAATATAAACTGTTTTGTGCACAAAAATATTCTAAAATAACATAGAAGGAAACCGGATTATTTAGAAGAGTTGTATTTTTTAATATTCTTTTTTCTTCATGTGTGGTAAAAATGTGGCTTTCTGTTGATTTGAAGCTGCAGCTTTGGGATTTATAGGCCAGCGCCTAACCACTAAGTCATCTATATATCACCCCTCCTCCATTTTTGTTTTTAATTTTCTTCCTCCAGGGTTAAGTCATGTCGGACAGTAAATTAAATGGGTGAAGGGATACTCAAATAAACCCAAGGACCATAGAGTTACCTTATCTTTTAGGATAAGTGAAAACCCTGGAAAAAAGGTCATCCAGATAAGTCACCCTAACCGAGATTGCCCGCCTCGGTAGAGTAGATGGTAGCGTGACTCTCTCACGTTCAAAAAGTCCCGAATTCGAATCTCGGTCAGGGTGAGTTACCCGGATAAGGTTTTTTTTCTGTCGTTTTCCCTTATCCTGAAAGACGAATGTCAGGTAGCTCTAAGCTCCATGGATCCCGGACCCATTTGAACATCATTTCACCCATTTCATTCATCGTCCGACATGACTTAGCCCTGGAGGACGTAAATGACAAAAATTAAATAAATAATAACTAACCGAGTTTCAAAATCAGGTCCTCTTGAACGCGAGTACACACGCTACCTTCTACGCTACAGAGGTGGGCCTTTTCTCCAATACATTAGCTATAAGGTTAGTTAAACTTAATACAGCAATGAATAAACCTTTTCCCATAATGTTTTATTTTCAAAACTTCCCCCCGGTGTTACGTAGTTTATATATTTTACCGTGAAATAATGAGTTGGATGTGTAAATTCCTTAGTGCTAGGAACAAGCGAGCAACGATCTGTATGTGAACAGTGCTGCAGTACGGCTGTAGGCAGGTGGAGAAAGGCATGTTAGTTAATCATTGTCACTGACACGCCACATTTGCCGTAAAATTATGCACTTAATAATGAATGGCACATTCTGTGTAGGTGGTAGTTATATCTGCTGTAGAATTGCTTACTATATCAAAATCTTACACCTGTAACACGAGACTGACTGTGGTAATTGGATATAATTACTGTTGTTACCTACATGTGAGTCTGGGAGCAATAGCTGATGATTACAGAGATTTCTTATGATTGGGCTTGACGAAGGGTTGAAATAACTAATATTTATCAGAAATTACGTTTTTATTACTTTCTTTCCACCGAAATATTCCATATAAAAGATGTTGCCAGGAACTAGAAGCCTCATGAATTAAAAAAATAAATAAAAATATATTTAGGCTAAAATGCCTGTGTTTGCGACTCAGTAAATAACATACCTCAAAGACGAAGTTATAAATAAGCACTAAATTAATTAGAGCCAACTGAAAAATTCAATGCCACGGCCGGGATTTGAACCACGGATCTCCTGGTTTCCGTCCAGTCGCTCTAATGACCAACATGCCGACGTGTTCAGAACCTCTAGAGTTTAGAGTTACCCGACATTCTTGCAAAACGAGGGAGAAAGGCTATGAAAACCTTATCGAGAAAAACTCCAGATTGGAAATGTGCGTAGTGTTTAACGCCCTAATTTCCTACATACGGCACCGCAGGCGATGACACTGATGATACATGAGATGAAGATGGAGCACCGGTAGAATGAGATGGCGGGGGAAACCGGAGGTCCCGGAGAAAACCCGCCCCAGCCCCGTGTTTTCCACTGCAATTCTCACTTTGCGGTCGCCTGGGATCGAAGCCGGGCTGCCTTGGTGAGAGCCAAGCGGTCTAACCACTGATCCACCATTTTTGAACTCGGCACCTCTTGAACCTATGGCAGATATCCATAGCAGTAAAAGTAACATATACTTTAATTAACATATACAAAATTATTTGTGTATTCTTTCAGCTCACGCCAAAAATAATTGAATAGTGATACATAGATAAATAGTAAATATTTCTAAAATAAATTAAAAGGGAAGTCATAGTCGCTACATGGGTTAGTGCCACTTTATACTCCGTGGCCTAGAGTCGCATTTCGCGCCAAGATACATCAGAACTATCGCTCCTGGAGATTGGGTGCGGTACACACGCACCGTAAGGTTAACCCTGTAGCTTCGGACCTCCCCGATAAGTTAAACTTCAACCGTTCGTATATATATTACACTGTGTGCGGAATGTATCCGCGAGAGTTTCCGATGTTCAGGTATTAAAAATTAATGCTTATGTGATTTTATATAAGTATTGCACTGTTCAATTACAATAACAATTTAAAAGCGTTTCGTAAGTTAATATTGTTGGCTTATAAAAAGAAGTGAAAACCCAAATTTTTCAGGAAAAAAAGTGTCTGGTGACAGTATATCTTTGTTTATGAATGTTTGGTAATCTCTATTTACTCTAGAGATTAAAGCAGCATTATTCAGTTACTCTTTTATGAAAAAAGTGTATCAGATGGATCACTGAGACGCGATCCACCTTCGCCCCCCCTTACTACTGCTAGAATAATCCAACAGAGTTAATGTGGGCTTAAATTATGTTGCAAACGGAAATAATGTTTTTAAACTGACTGACGTTGAACGACTTATTCACGAGGAAATTGACAAGGAACACAACAAGACTGGGAAAACTGCGTAAGACAGCAGATAAACTACAAGAAGACGACTTTTGGAAAGAAATGGCTCGTAACGAGATTTTGGAACCTATCATCATAAATTTGCAGTACTCAGACGTTGAAGACAATGACAATGACGAATTATCTCTTAACGTAAGTAATATTCACAGCTATACGGATGCACCGCTGGTATTTTCGTTGGTTTAGAAAAATAAGTAATGCATAAACTATAATTAACTTTAAACTAAATATTTAAAACATTTGCGTAATATTTTAATATTCATGTTGCAATTGTGATTTCAACAATGAAGTATTATAAATCTTTGGAAAATTCAGTTTGCGTTCCCTTACTCGCAAGTGTGCGAGAGAGAGAGAGAGAGAGAGAGAGAGAGAGAGAGAGAGAGAGAGAGAGAGAGAGAGAGAGAGAGAGAGAGAGAGAGAGAGAGAGAGAGAGAAGAGAGAGAGAGGGAAATATTAAAAGAGTGGGGATAACTAACGTCTAACGCATTTGTTTCGCTACAGGCAAGAACTCTTTGCATTTGGAACAGACAATAACTGTGAAAAAGCATAATGAACAACGTCATCGAGGCAACAATCATTAAGGGAAAGTACAAAGGTGAAGATATCTTGATCCCTCGTATTCCGATTAGATCCATTTGATTCTAAGCGTCTACAATTTCCTGTACGTTTGGCCTTTGCTATGACCATAAATAAATCACTAGGGCTGCCGTTGGAAGTTTGCGGAATCAACTTCGAGTTTCCCTGTTTCTCTCATGGACAATTATTACACGTCCGATGTTTGCGCGTCCGAAATCTATCATCTTTCACATCTATCATCTTTATATAAGCACCACGAAAAATACAAAAATATTGTTTATAGAAAGCTTTATATTGATTAACTTTATTGTAACTGTTGTATTTAAACTTCACCCCTAATTGCAGAATAAATAACTAATCCGAATTTGTTTTATTTATATAGATAACTTCAGACAGCTCTTTTTGGCGGTACGGTCAGCTACTTAGTAATAAAACTTTTTGTAAAGGTTTTCTTGTTAACATGAAGACAAAAAATTAGTAAGCTTTCGTATTAATATCTGTCAAAATTATATAAAAATAAACGATAATTCGTAAAGAAGGTTATATAATTTTAACACATCAAACTTTTATTAAAAGTTGTATTGCATTAAATCTTTGTAAAAACATTAAGTAAAGCTAGGCTAGAGATTCCATTTCTTTGCATAATTACACTTCAAGGTTTGTACCTGATTTGTCCATTCCGGTTTCTTTTCCATAGTTACATCTGAACATACCGGGTTTCTTCAGTCCAAATTCGGCTGCCTCGTGGTGGTCCATTGATTTGTATGTAGTCTATAGCTTTCAACCTGAGTACTTTGAGCAACACGTGCATTTCCATCCTAGGCATATTAGAAAAGCAATGGAAATATGTACACACCCCAAATGTAAACAACAAAAAGGATGCACCGAAATTGAATAGGACCTACATTCCTGTACTTTGCAATCAGATTCTCTCTCGAATATTATTGACAAAAACGGATGAAGGCCGCTAGGAGCGAGGTCAGGGCTGTACGGGGTTCGTCAAACATGTCCCAGTCAAATCCCTGTAGGATGTTTTTCGTCGCATTTGCAGTGTGTGGTCATGCGTTGTCGTGAAGATCCACAATACCTTTTAACATCGAAAATTTGCCGATAAGTTTCAATTGGTTTCACTTTCCTAGCATTCAGAAAACGAATCACAGATCTGATTTCACAAGCGGCGGGATTTTCAATCAACACTGACATTGCCCGCCTTGGTAGCGTGGTGCTGGCATGACTGCCTCACGTCAAAAGGTCCCGAGTTCGAATCTCGGACAGGGTGAATAACCTGGATAAGGCTTTTTCCGGGGGTTTTCCTTATCCTGTAAGACAAATGTCGGGTAACTCTAAGCTTCCTGGACCCCGGACTTATTTGAGCATCATTTCGTCCATTCTATTCATCGTCCCATGTGACTTAACGTTGGAGGACGTAAATTATAAAAAAAAGAAAAAAAATATTACCGACAATGTAAACAAGCACAACAAAACGCACGTGGCTGACAGCGATCTCACAGTGGCGCACGATTTTTCTCCTTGATATAGAGCGTCTACCGCGCATGTGCGGAAATGCCATCGTAGCGCTGCAGCGGATATAAATTGAAACAGATCTTACCCCCTGGACGCCCCTTGTATTTTAAAATACGAGCGATTATGTTTATTAATTTTGGCTTGGCTGTAATATATTACAATTTTTTTCACTGTATTAAATATTCCTGAGCATTGATTTGAAGGTTTCACAACTGACTCGACGTGATACTAGTTACGCTATGTTGATACTGAGTTATGCTATGTTGATATAGAGCGTCTACCGCGCATGTGCGGAAATGCCATCGTAGCGCTGCAGCGGATATAATTTGAAACAGAATTTACCCCCTGGACGCCCCTTGTATTTTAAAATACGAGCGATTATGTTTATTAATTTTGGCTTGGCTGTAATATATTACAATTTTTTTCACTGTATTAAATATTCCTGAGCATTGATTTGAAGGTTTCACAACTGACTCGACGTGATACTAGTTACGCTTTGTTGATACTAGAGTATTTGATAGAGTTGTACTTAAATGTATAATGTAATGAGTTTGAGTTACACACATTAGCCGGACAACATGATATTCTTTCACTGCATAAATTATTTGGAGTTTAACGTTAAGGAAAAGCAAATAGTTATGGCAGTATGACACAAGCAGCAATACATATAACGTTAACAAATATAGTGAGATCCATATAAACCTGAACTATCTCAATAGGCCATTATCTTATTTATTTTTTGAAAGCTCGTGGAATGTAGTAATTTGTTTTAATGAACTCAGTGGCTCTGGTAAAATTGACAACACTGACAATGGTTAACAGTTGACAGTCTTAAATGTGCCATTTTCTTTGATACGACTGTAGACACTGAAGTTTATATGGATACCTTCAATACATTTGTGGAGCAGCTGGGTGATATCGAATTGAGAGAAGGTTATTTCCAGCAAGATGGAGCAACGTGCCATACATCTAATGAGACTAGGTAACTTGTAACCAGTTTCTTTGATAATCGAATAATCTCAAAAGGTCTGTGGTCCCCCAGATCCCCTGACCTAACCTCATCGGAGTTTTTCTTTTGCGAGTATCTAAAAATAGAGTGTACAAGAATAGGCCGCGGACAATTGATGTTCTCAAGGAATTTATTCAAACCGAAATAAGTAATATTGGCGAGGATGCTCTCCGTAAACTTCAGAGAATATGGTGAGACGAGTGCAAACTTGTGTAGATGCTGGTGGAGGACACTTCTAACATTTTCTCTGAGATGTAAATAGTCTAATGTGATCTCCCAATTGTGTATTATATTCTCCCAAAGTTGCACGTGTGCGCTATTATTGGTTCAAAACTTATGACCTATTGAATTGGTTCAGGTTTATATGGATCGCCCTGTATTATTGTTTCCTGAGGTCCTGTTAGTCTTAGCACTTTAAGAAAAAATTACCTCAAAATTCCTTCTGGAATTTAAAGGATTTTAAATACCTGGTGCAACCATAGGAATGTTCCTAGAACTCAAGGAATTGGTCTTAAACATTTATATTTCCTTAATATGATATTGAATTTTCAAGCATTTTTTATTGTTCTACATATAAATACTCTCCTAATTGTTTCTCTTTTTAATTATGGTTACATAATTTTCAAAACTTGCTCGTTGACCTATGGTAAATCTACATGGCAAAGGAATATTTTGTATGTAATTTAAGAATAGAATGAACAATTACTGAGAAATATAAAGCGAAGTATTGTAATATAAACTGTTTTGTGCACAAAAATATTCTAAAATAACATAGAAGGAAACCGGATTATTTAGAAGAGTTGTATTTTTTAATATTCTTTTTTCTTCATGTGTGGTAAAAATGTGGCTTTCTGTTCATTTGAAACTGCAGCTTTGGGATTTATAGGCCAGCACCTAACCACTAAGTCATCTATATATCACCCCTCCTCCATTTTTGTTTTTAATTTTCTTCCTCCAGGCTTAAGTCATGTCGGACAGTAAATTAAATGGGTGAAAGGATACTCAAATAAACTCAAGGACCATAGAGTTACCTTATCTTTTAGGATAAGTGAAAACCCTGGAAAAAAGCTCATCCAGATAAGTCACCCTAACCGAGATTGCCCGCCTCGGTAGAGTAGATGGTAGCGTGACCCTCTCACGTTCAAAAGGTCCCAAATTCGAATCTCGGTCAGGATGAGTTTCCTGGATAAGGTCTTTTTCTGTCGTTTTCCCTTATCCTGAAAGACGAATGTCAGGTAGCTCTAAGCTCCATGGATCCCGGACCCATTTGAACATCATTTCACCCATTTCATTCATCGTCCGACATGACTTAGCCCTGGAGGACGTAAATGACAAAAATTAAATAAATAATAACTAACCGAGTTTCAAAATCAGGTCCTCTTGAACGCGAGTACACACGCTACCTTCTACGCTACAGAGGTGGGCCTTTTGTCCAATACATTAGCTATAAGGTTAGTTAAACTTAATAAAGCAATGAATAAACCTTTTCCCATAATGTTTTATTTTCAAAACTTCCCACCGGTGTTATGTAGTTTATATATTTTACCGTGAAATAATGAGTTGGATGTATAAATTGCTTATTGCTAGAAACAAGCGAGCAACGATCTGTATGTGAACAGTGCTGCAGTACGGCTGTAGGCAGGTGGAGAAAGGCATGTTAGTTAATCATTGTCACTGACACGCCACATTTGCCGTAAAATTATGCACTTAATAATGAATGGCACATTCTGTGTAGGTGGTAGTTATATCTGCTGTAGAATTGCTTACTATATCAACATCTTACACCTGTAACACGAGACTGACTTTGGTAATTGGGTATAATTGTTGTTATTACCTACATGTGAGTCTGGGAGCAATTGTTGATGATTACAGAGATAGCTTATGATTGGGCTTGACGAAGGGTTGAAATAACTAAGTATTTATCAGAAATTACGTTTTTATTACTTTCTTTCCACCGAAATATTCCATATAAAGATGTTGCCAGGAACTAGAAGCCTCATGAATTAAAAAAATAAATAAAAATATTTTTAGGCTAAAATGCCTGTGTTTGCGACTCAGTAAATAACATACCTCAAAGACGAAGCTATAAATAAGCACTAAATTAATTAGAGCCAACTGAAAAATTCAATGCCACGGCCGGGATTTGAACCACGGATCTCCTGGTTTCCGTCCAGTCGCTCTAATGACCAACATGCCAACGTGTTCAGAACCTCTAGAGCTTAGAGTTACCCGACATTCTTGCAAAACGAGGGAGAAAGTCTATGAAAACCTTATCCAGAAAAGCTCCAGATTGGAAATGTGTGTAGTGTTTAACGCCCGCATTTACTACATACGGCACCGCAGGCGATGACACTGATGATACATGAGATGAAGATGGAGCACCGGTGGAATGAGATGGTGGGGGAAACCGGAGGTCCCGGAGAAAACCCGCCCCAGCCCCGTGTTTTCCACAGCAATTCTCACTTTGCGGTCGCCTGGGATCGAAGCCGGGCCGCCTTGGTGAGAGCCAAGCGGTCTAACCACTGATCCACCATTTTTGAACTCGGCACCTCTTGAACCTATGGCAGATATCCATGCAGTAAAAGTAACATATACTTTAGATAACATATACAAAATTATTTGTGTATTCTTTCAACTCACGCCAAAAATAATTGAATAGTGATACATAGATAATTAGTAAATATTTCTAAAATAAATCAAAAGGGAAGTCATAGTCGCTACATGGGTTAGTGCCACTTTATACTCCGTGGCCTAGAGTCGCATTTCGCGCCAATATGGATCTGAATTTCTGCTTAGAAGATTGTGCGCGGTACACGCACACCGTAAGGTGAACCCTGTAGCTTCGGACCTCCCCGATAAGTTAAACTTCAACCGTTCTTATATATGTTACACGGTGTGCGGAATGTATCCGCGAGAGTTTCCGATGTTCAAGTATTACAAATTAATGCTTATGTGATTTTATACAAGTATTGCACTGTTCAATTACAATAACAATTTAAAAGCGTTTGGTAAGTTAATATTGCTGGCTTATAAAAACAAGTGAAAACCCAAATTTTTCAGGAAAAAAAGTGTCTGGTGACAGTATATCTTTGTTTATGAATACTTCGTAATCTCTATTTACTCTAGAGTTTAAAGCAGCATTATTCAGTTACTCTTCTGTGAAAAAAGTGTATCAGATGGATCAATGAGACGCGATCCACCTTCGCCCCCCCCCCCTTACTGCTGCTAGAATAATCCAACAGAGTTAATGTGGGCTTAAATTATGTTGCAAACAGAAATAATGTTTTTAAACTGACTGACGTTGAACGACTTGTTCACGAGGAAATTGACAAGGAACACAACAAGCCTGGGAAAACTGCGTGAGACAGCAGATAAACTACAAGAAGACGACTTTTGGAAAGAAATAGCACGTAACGAGATTTTGGAACCTATCTTCATAAATTTGCAGTACTCAGACGATGAAGACAATGACAATGACGAATTATCTCTTAACGTAAGTAATATTCACAGCTATACGGATGCACCGCTGGTATTTTCGTTGGTTTAGAAAAATAAGTAATTCATAAAATATAATTTACTTTAAACTAAATATTTAAAACATTTGCGTAATATTTTAATATTCATGTTGCAATTGTGATTTCAACAACTGCATTGTTATAAATCTTTGGAAAATTCAGTTTGCGTTCCCTTACTCGCAAGTGTGCGAGAGAGAAATATAGAGAGAGAGAAAGAGAAAGAGAGAGAGAGAAAGAGAGAGAGGGGGAAATATTAAAAGAGTGGGGATAACGAGGTGGCAACGGCGAAGGATCTAACGTATTTGTTTCCACGGCGAAGGATCTAACGTATTTGTTTCCCTACAGGCAAGTACTCCTCGCATTTGGAACGCACAATACCTGTGAAAAAGCGTAATGAACAACGTCATCGAGGCAATAATCATTAAGGGTATGTATGACTGAAATTTCATGAAAATCGTGAAAATAACGACTTATTATTTTAATTGTATAAAATAATTTAGACATTCCCGAATGTGAAAAATGCATAATTTGCCTCCGAACGCCATTTTTAAATGCTTATTTAAATGTCGGTGGCCTTTAAACTCTGTCAGAGTCACGCCCTCTTTTGCCTACATCCACATTCTTTGTCTGTTTTCCGTTCTTAAATTTTCAATTCAAGAAAAGAAAAATAAGGCTTTCAGACAAAATAGTTCCTAAAATTTAGCCAATATATCAGAGGCTGGCGTCTACAACATTACTAGAGAGGTGCAAAACAGGAAAAACACAGAATGCCAATGAATCTTTGCATCATGTCATATGGAATAAGTGCCCAAAGGAAGTTTTCATATCAAAACAAAAATTGGATCTTGCTGTTATTAAAAGCATCAGTGAGTTTAACATGGGTAGTCTTAAGTCGTTGGAGCTGCAGCAAAATATCGGAGGTGAAAGTGTAGTAGACTCAGCAAGGGAAACCAGTGCAGCGAGATCAGACTCGTATCCAGCAAAGCATGAAGCGAAGTTGTGCAGAAGAAAAGCAACATCTAAAGAAGAAAAAGGTGGAAAAAGCAGCAACAGAGGAGAGGAAAAAGAAATCTGAGGGACCAACCTATCAGCCTGGTGGATTTTAATGTGAGTTCTGCAATCAAATCTTTAATAGCTGTTTTCTCAATGTTCATAATTTCAGCAATTTTCTTCCTGTAAAATGCTCCTTGCGATGCAGTTTTTGTACTACATTCATGAAATTTCCTACACAGGTTCAAAATATCATGAGAAATGGAAATTGCCCTAGGTTTTATTGTGAAATGTATATAAGCATATATTTTTAATTTTCAAACACAAAACATACAGTTTTTTAGACAAAAAAAGAATATTTGTAAATTAAATTTTTTTGTGACCTAAACTAAAGGAGACACAGAAAAACCCAGAGCAATTTCAAAAAGTATGTGTATTATGAACATAGGGTTAAAATATTAGACCAAAATTCAAAATATTTTGTCGCAAGGGACTTTGTAGTGACGTAACGAAAAACATACAAAATTGATCATAATTTCTAAACTGCTGGAGAAAAATGGTTTAAATTTAGGTTGTTACATGTTTACATTATACTACACCTATGGTGTTAATTTGAAAAAGCTAGCATTATTAGTTCAGAATTTGAAAATTTCAGTCATACATACCCTTAAGGGAAAGTACAAAGGAGAAGATATCTTGATCCCGCGTACTCGGATTAGATCCATTTGATTCTAAGCGTCTACCATTTCCCGTACGTTTGGCCTTTGCGATGACCATAAATAAATCACAAGGGCTGCCGTTGGAAGTTTGCGGAATCAACTTCGAGTTTCCCTGTTTCTCTCATGGACAATTATTACACGTCCCGTATTTGCGCGTCCGAAATCTATCATATTTCACCATCTATCATCTTTACATATGCACCACGAAAAAGACAAAAATATTGTTTATAGAAAGCTTTATATTGATTAACTTTATTGTAACTGTTGTATTTAAACTTCACCCCTAATTGCAGAATAAATAACTAATCCGAATTTGTTTTATTTATATAGATAACTTCAGACAGCTCTTTTTGGCGGTACGGTCAGCTACTTATTAATAAAGCTTTTTGTAAAGGTTTTCTTGTTAACATGAAGACAATAAGTTAGTAAGCTTTCGTATTAATATCTGTCAAAATTATATAAAAATAAACGATAATTGGTAAAGAAAGTTATATAAATTTAACACATCAAGCTTTTTTTAAAGTTGTATTGCATTAAATCTTTGTAAAAACATTAAGTAAAGTTAGGTTAGAGATTCAATTTCTTTGCATAATTACACTTCAAGGTTTGTACCTGATTTGTCCATTCCGGTTTCTTTTCCATAGTTACATCTGAACATACCGGGTTTCTTCAGTCCAAATTCGGCTGCCTCGTGGTGGTCCATTGATTTGTATGTAGTCTATAGCTTTCAACCTTAGTACTTTGAGCAACACGTGCATTTCCATCCTAGGCATCATAGAAAAGCAATGGAAATATGTACACTCCCCAAATGTAAACAACAAAAAGGAAGCACCGAAAGTGAATAGGACCTACATTCCTGTACTTAGCAATCAGATTCTCTCTCGAATATTATTGACAAAAACAGATGAAAGCCGCTAGGAGCGAGGTCAGGGCTGTACGGGGTTCGTCAAACATGTCCAAGTCAAATCCCTGTAGGATGTTTTTCGTCGCATTTGCAGTGTGTGGTCATGCGTTGTCGTGAAGGTCCACAATAACTTTTAACATCGCAAATTTGCCGATAAGTTTCATTGGGTTTCACTTTCCTAGCATTCTGAAAGCGAATCACAGATCTGATTTCACAAGCGGCGGGATTTTCAATCAACACTGACATTGCCCGCCTTGGTAGCGTGGTGGTGGCATGACTGCCTCACGTTCAAAAGGTCCCGAGTTCGAATCTCGGATAGGGTGAGTTACCTGGATAAGGTTTTTTCCGGGGTTTTCCTTATCCTGTAAGACGAATGTCGGGTAACTCTAAGCTCCATGGGCCCCGGACTCATTTGAGCATCATTTCGTCCACTCTATTTATCGTCGATATGACTTAACGTTGGAGGACGTAAATTACAAAAAAAAAAAAAAAAAAAAAAAAAAAAACACCGACAATGTAAACAAGCACAACAAAGCGTACGTGGCTTACAGCGATCTCACAATGGCGCACGTTTCTTTTCCTTGATACAGAGCGTCTACCGCGCATGTGTGTAACTGCGATTGCAGCGCTGCAGCGGAGATAAATTGAAACAGAGCTTACTTTCTGGACGCTCCTTGTATTTTAAAATATGAGCGGTTATGTTTATTAATTTCGGCTTAGCTGTAATATATTAAACATTTATCTTTTTCACTGTATTAAATATTCCTGAGCATTGATTTGAAGGTTTCACAACTGACTCAACGTCATACTAGTTACGCTATGTTGATACTGAGTTATTGATAGAGTTGTACTTAAATGTATAATGTAATGAGTTTGAGTTACACACATTAGCCGGACAACATGATATTTTTTCACTGGATAAATCATTGGGAGTTTAACGTTAAGGAAAAGCAAATGGTTATGGCAGTATGACACAAGTAACAATACATATAACGATAACAAATATAGTGAGATCCATATAAAGCTGAACTATTTCAATGGGCCATAATTACCTTTTGAAAGCTGGTAAAGTGTAGAAATTTATTTTAATGAACTCAGTGGCTATGTGAGAATTAAAAACACTGACAATTGTTGACAGCTGGCAGTTTTAAATGTGCCATTTTCTTTGATAAGGCTGTAGACACTGAAGTTTATATGGGTATCTGCGAGTCATTTGTGGAGCAGCTGGGTGATATCAGATTTAAAGAAGGTAGTTTTCAGCAAGATGGAGCAACGTGCCATACATCTAATGACACCATGGAACTTGTAACCAGTCGACTGTAGACACTGAAGTTTATATGGGTATCTTCAAGTCATTTGTAGAGCAGCTGGATGATATCGAATGTAAAGAAGGTAGTTTCCAGCAAGATGGAGCAACGTGCCATACATCTAATAACTCCATGGAACTTGTAACCAGCTTCTTTGATTCGACTGTAGACACTGAAGTTTATATGGGTATCTTCAAGTCATTTGTAGAGCAGCTGGGTGATATCGAATTTAAAGAAGGTCGTTTCCAGCAAGATGCAGCAACGTGCCATACATCTAATGACACCATGGAACTTGTAACCAGCTTAGTTGATACGACTGTAGACACTGAAATTTATATGGGTATCTCCAAGACATTTTTGGAGCAGCTGGATGATATTGAATTGAAAGAAAATAGTTTCCAGCAAGATGGAGCAACGGGCCATACATCTAATGACACCATGGAACTTGTAACCAGCTTCTTTGATACGACTGTAGACACTGAAGTTTATATGGGTATCTTCTAGACATTTGTGGAGCAGCTGGATGATATTGAAATTAAAGAAGGTAATTTCCAGCAAGATGGAGCAACGTGCCATACATCTAATGAGACTAGGGAACATGTGACCAGTTTTTTGATAATCGAATAATCTCAAAGGTCTGTGACAGTCCAGAACCCCTGACCTAATCTCACCGGAGTTTTTCTGTGGGAGTATCTAAAAAATAGAGTGTACAAGAATAGGTCACGGACAATTGATGTTCTCAAGGAATCCATTCGAACCGAAATAAGTAACATTGGCGAGGATGCTCTCCGTAAAACTTCAGAGAATATGGTGAGACGAGTGCAAACTTGTGTAGATGCTGGTGGAGGACACTTCTAACATTTTCTCTGAGATGTAAATAGTGTAATGTGATCTCCCAATGGTGTATTATATTCTCCCAAAGTTGCACGTGTGCGCTATTATTGGTTCAAAAGTTATGACCTATTGAATTGGTTCAGGTTTATATGGATCGCCTTGTATTATTGTTTCCTGAGGACCTGGTAGTCTTAACACTTTATGAAACAATTACCTAAAAATTCCTTCTGGAATTTAAAGGATTTTAAATACCTGGTGCAACCATAGGACGGTTCCTAGAACTCAAGTAATTGGTCTTAAACATTTATATTTCCTTAATATGATATTGAATTTTCAAGCATTTTTAGTTCTACATATAAATACTCTCCCAATTGTTTCACTTTGTAATTATGGTTACATAATTTTCAAAACTTGCGCGTTGACCTATGGTAAATCTACATGGCAAAGGAATATTTTGTATGTAATTTAAAAATAGGATGAAAAATTACTGGGAAATATAAAGCGAAGTATTGTAATATAAACTGTTTTGTGCACAAAAATACTCTAAAATAACATAGAAGTAAACTGGATTATTCAGAAGAGTTGTAACTTTTAAAATTCTCTTTTTCTTCATGTGTGGTAAAAATGTGGCTTTCTGTTGATTTGAAGCTGCAGCTTTGGAGTTTATAGGCCAGCGCCTAACCTCTAAGTCATCTATATATCACCCCTCCTCCATTTTTGTTTTTAATTTTCTTCCTCCAGGGTTAAGTCATGTCGGACAGTAAAATAAATGGGTGAAAGGATACTCAAATAAACCCAAGGACCATAGAGTTACCTTATCTTTTAGGATCAGTGAAAACCCTGGAAAAAAGCTCATCCAGATAAGTCACCCTAACCGAGATTGCCCGCCTCGGTAGAGTAGATGGTAGCGTGTCTCTCTCACGTTCAAAAGGTTCCAAATTCGAATCTCGGTGAGGGTGAGTTACCTGGATAAGGTTTTTTTCTGTCGTTTTCCCTTATCCTGAAATACGAATGTCAGGTAGCTCTAAGCTCCATGGATGCCGGACCCATTTGAACATCATTTCACCCATTTCATTTATCGTCCGACATAACTTAACCCTGGAGGACATAAATGACAAAAATTAAATAAATAATAACTAACCGAGTTTCAAAATCAGGCCCTCTTGAACGCGAGTACACACGCCAGCATCTACGCTACAGAGGTGGGCCTTTTCTCTAGTACATTAGCTATAAGGTTAGTTAAACTTAATACAGCAATGAATAAACCTTTTCCCATAAGGTTTTATTTTCAAAACTTCCCACCGGTTTTATGTAGTTTATATATTTTACCGTGAAATAATGAGTTGGATGTGTAAATTCCTTAGTGCTAGAAACAAGCGAGCAACGATCTGTATGTGAACAGTGCTCCAGTACGGCTGTAGGCAGGTGGAGAAAGGCATGTTAGTTAATCATTGTCACTGACACGCCACATCTGCCGTAAAATTATGCACTTAATAATAAATGACACATTCTGTGTAGGTGGTAGTTATATCCGCTGTAGAATGGCTTACTATATCAACATCTTACACCTGTAACACGAGACTGACTGTGGTAATTGGATATAATTGTTGTTATTACCTACATGTGAGTCTGGGAGCAATTGCTGATGATTACAGAGATAGCTTATGATTGGGCTTGACGAAGGGTTGAAATAACTAAGTATTTATCAGAAATTACGTTTTTATTACTTTCTTTAGACCGAAATATTCCATATAAAGATGTTGCCAGGAACTAGAAGCCTCATGAATTAAAAAAATAAATAAAAATATTTTAGGCTAAAATGCCTGTGTTTGCGACTCAGTAAATAACATACCTCATAGACGAAGTTATAAATAAGCACTAAATTAATTAGAGCCAACTGAAAAATTCAATGCCACGGCCGGGATTTGAACCACGGATCTCCTGGTTTCCGTCCAGTCGCTCTAATGACCAACATGCCGATGTGTTCAGAATCTCTAGAGCTTAGAGTTACCCGACATTCTTGCAAAACGAGGGAGAAAGGCTATGAAAACCTTATCGAGAAAAACTCCAGATTGGAAATGTGCGTAGTGTTTAACGCCCGCATTTACTACATACGGCCCCGCAGGCGATGACACTGATGATACATGAGATGAAGATGGAGCACCAGTGGAATGAGATGGCGGGGGAAACCGGAGGTCCCGGAGAAAACCCGCCCCAGCCCCGTGTTTTCCACAGCAATTCTCACTTTGTGGTCGCCTGGGATCGAAGTCGGGCTGTCTTGGTGAGAGCCAAGCGGTCTAACCACTGATCCACCATTTTTGAACTCGGCACCTCTTGAACCTATGGCAGATATCCATAGCAGTAAAAGTAACATATGCTTTAGATACCATATACAAAATTATTTGTGTATTCTTTCAACTCACGCCAAAAATAATTGAATAGTGATACATAGATGAATAGTAAATATTTCTAAAATAAATTAAAAGGGAAGTCATAGTCGCTACATGGGTTAGTGCCACTTTATACTCCGTGGCCTAGAGTCGCATTTCGCGCCAAGATACATCAGAGGTTTTGCTCCTAGAGATTGTGTGCGTAAGGTGAACCCTGTAGCTTCGGACCTCCCCGATAAGTTAAACATCAACCGTTCGTATATATAGTACACGGTGTGCGGAATATATCCGCGAGAGTTTCCGATGTTCAAGTATTACAAATTAACGCTTTCGTGATTTTATACAAATATTGCACTGTTCAATTACAATAACAATTTAAAAGCGTTTGGTAATTTAATATTGCTGGCATATAAAAAGAAGTGAAAACCCAAATTTTTCAGGAAGAAAAGTCTCTGGTGACAGTATATCTTTGTTTATGAATGTTTCGTAATCTCTGTTTACTCTAGAGTTTAAAGCAGCATTATTCAGTTACTCTTTTATGAAAAAAGTGTATCAGATGGATCAATGAGACGCGATCCACCTTCGCCCCCCTTACTACTGCTAGAATAATCCAACAGAGTTAATGTGGGCTTAAATTATGTTGTAAACAGAAATAATGTTTTTAAACTGACTGACGTTGAACCGCTTATTCACGAGGAAATTGACAAGGAACACAAGACTGGGAAAACTGCGTGAGACAGCAGATAAACTACAAGAAGACGAGTTTTGGAAAGAAATAGCACGTAACGAGATTTTGGAACCTATCTTCATAAATTTGCAGTACTCAGACGTTGAAGAGAATGACAATGAGGAATTATCTGTTAACGTAAGTAATATTCACAGCTATACGGATGCACCGCTGGTATTTTCGTTGGTTTAGAAAAATAAGTAATCCATAAAGTATAATTAACTTTAAACTAAATATTTAAAACATTTGCGTAACATTTTAATATTCATGTTGCAATTGTGATTTCAACAACTGAATTATTATAAATCTTTGGAAAATTCAGTTTGCGTTCCCTTACTCGCAAGTGTGCGAGAGAGAGAGAGAGAGAGAGAGAGAGAGAGAGAGAGAAAGAGAGAGAGAGGGAAATATTAAAAGAGTGGGGATAACGAGGTGGCAACGACGAAGGATAACGCATTTGTTTTGCTACAGGCAAGAACTCTTCGCATTTGGAACACACAATAACTGTGAAAAAGCGTAATGAAGAACGTCATCGAGGCAACAATCATTAATGGAGAGTACAAAGGAGAAGATATCTTGATCCCGCGTATTCCGATTAGATCCATTTGATTCTAAGCGTCTACAATTTCCCGTACGTTTGGCCTTTGCGATGACAATAAATAAATCACAAGGGCTGCCGTTGGAAGTTTGCGGAATCAACTTCGAGTTAGCCTGTTTCTCTCATGGACAATTATTACACGTCCCGTGTTTGCGCGTCCGAAATCTATCATCTTTCACCATCTATCATCTTTATATATGCACCACGAAAAAGACAAAATTATTGGTTATAGAAAGCTTTATATTGATTAACTTTATTGTAACTGTTGTATTTAAACTTCACCCCTAATTGCAGAATAAATAACTAATCCGAATTTGTTTTATTTATATAGATAACTTCAGACAGTTCTTTTTGGCGGTACGGTCAGCTACTTAGTAATAAAACTTTTTGTAAAGGTTTTCTTGTTAACATGAAGACAATAAATTAGTAAGCTTTCGTATTAATATCTGTCAAAATTATACAAAAATAAACGATAATTGGTGAAGAAAGTTATATAAATTTAACACATCAAACTTTTTTTAAAGTTGTATTGCATTAAATCTTTGTAAAAACATTAAGTAAAGTTAGGTTAGAGATTCAATTTCTTTGCATAATTACACTTCAAGGTTTGTACCTGATTTGTCCATTCCGGTTCCTTTTCCATAGTTACATGTGAACATACCGGGTTTCTTCAGTCCAAATTCGGCTGCCTCGTGGTGGTCCATTGATTTGTATGTAGTCTATAGCTTTCAACCTGAGTACTTTGAGCAACACGTGCATTTCCATCCTAGGCATCATAGAAAAGCAATGGAAATATGTACACACCCCAAATGTAAACAACAAACAGGAAGCACCGAAAGTGAATAGGACCTACATTCCTGTACTTAGCAATCAGATTCTCTCTCGAATATTATTGACAACTACTTTTGGTCACTCCAAGGGCTCCAGCATTTTATGCCAATCAATAATTAACAACTTCTGTAACCATCTATATGTTATAATCGCTTCGGTAGCGTGATGGTAGCATGTCTGCCTCACCTTCAGGAGGTCCTGAGTTCGGATCTCGGTCTGAACAAGGTTTTACGGGGATTCCCCTATCCTGATAGACGAATGTCGGGTAACTCTAAGCTCCATGGACCCCACTTGACTATCATTTCACCAATTTCATCCATTGTCCTACATAACTTAAAGTTGGAGGACTTAAATTTCTAAAAAAAGGTATCTATATTATATAATGACAAACAGTGCTCTGATGACGCCCATGCAGTTACAAAGTGATAGGTTCCACAAAAATCAATGAACTATGGCAATAAGGCCCAATTCAAATTCAAATTTATTTGGAGTGTTCTCCATAATTATAAATGGAATTTTCAGTTTCTGTTAACTTTGTTCGACGCTATCACGAAAATTAATCTCTCTTTCAAATAAGACTTCATATATAATCCTGGCAATCAATCTATAAAAAGATTCTGATTAATTACACTGGGCAACAATGAAAATGTTTCGGGCTTAACAATAGTGAATTTATATGTATTTCCATCTGCTGAATTAAAAAATCACCATAAAAATGATGGATTAATTCTTGTTCTGAAGATAAAGTGACATTTTATTTTTTAGAGTGAAGATTTTATATTAATGGGAACTTTTTTGGGAGCTGGCGCACCTGTCAAATAAAAAACTCAATCGGAGAGAAATTTTGGAAATTAAGTGATGCAAAACTTAGGGGAGTCGTTTTTGTCGGACCATAAATACGAGAACTTGTAATGCATTCTGTATTTGATCAGATTTTGGAGTGGAAAGAAAAGGAAGCTTGGGAGGCCTTCAAGGGTGTTGTTCATGGATTTTGGGCAACAAAAGAGATGACATCTTGAAGCTTTTGGTGACAGTGCGCCTGCAAAAATACCGTAACCTTGGATGCAACATGTCCCTTAAGATCCATTTTCTCCACTCCCAAACATGGGGAGAGATTCCATCAGGACATTTCTGTTATGGATCAAAAATATCAGGGCCGTTGGAATGAAGTAATGCTTGCGGATTACTGTTGGTCTTTGTATCGGGACTCTGCGGAACTCCATCACAAGAGGCAAGAAAAAAGACGACGAAGTCAATAGGCCACCACATGATTCTCTTCAGACACGACTATCTACGAAGTATTTTTCCAACAATTTGGAACCCTGAGCATGTAATTACCAGTTAAAAAAAATCAAATGCACTTTCATTGTTGTTAGCATGTATGTAATTAAAATGTATCCTTTTCTCTCAATCCGTTAATATGTAATACTTCCACCTTGTGTGTATCATAAAAACTAGAGCTAATAAAAGCTTTTCAATGTCATATTTGTTTTTCTCAACCCAAAATTAGTGCTCGAAACATTCAAAAATTATTTTTTGTTGCCCAGTGTTATTTATGTTAGTGCACATTGCTATACGTGCTTGTACTGGACACGAGTTCAGCGTGTGATGCCATCCCGCTCTCTATTATTCTGTCTACTCCATGTTTATTAAAATACCTTTAAGGATATGTATGACTAACATTACATGAACATTTTCAAAAAGTCTCTTGTTCCTCTTTGTAGTCTATAAAATAGTGTAAGTCTTCTTGAATCCAAAGGAAGCTCAGTATCCGCAAGCCATTTTTAAATGCTCTAATCTAGCTTGAAAGTTTTGTGAATGCTAATGTTAAATATGAATTCAAATTCTTTAGTGTTGTTTTCTCGCTACTGAAAATTTCAGCATTTGTCATCATTTAAAATGCTCCTTGCGTCACAGTTTTGGAGTTAGACTGATGAAACATGCTACACACGTCCATTCAGACACAGTGAATTGAAATTGTCTTGAGTGTTATTGTGAGATGCATTTAAGCACACTTTCTTTGCTACAAAATACAAAAATTTCAACTTTTGGGCAAGAAAGCTATATTCATAGCTTTTCTGGAGCCTAAAATTATTATGACGCATGGAAACCCAGTACAAATTAAAACAACTGGACATATTGGAAACCTGTTGTTAAAATATTAGACCAAAATTTAAGTTGTTTTGTCGCAAGGGACTTTTTAGGTGACGTAACCAAAATTAAATAATTTTCAAACTATCAGAGCAAAATTGACAAAATGTGGGCTTATCATATTTGCACTAAGGTAAATCTGTGGTATAAATATTAAAAAGCTAGCGTTATTAGTTCAGGATTTCAAATTTTTAGTCTTAGGTATCCTTAAAGGCTTAACTTACTCACGTTATTAAAGGAGATGCTGCCGTTTAGTTCATACATAATTGGTGTCTCTTTAGGAAACCATTCATCACTCGTGCTTCATGTGACAAATGTTTGCGACTTGGCGGATATTTTGTTTTAATTCTTTCAGGGGGTGTGGGTTTGTTTTGTATACTTTATGCTTTAAGTTACCCCAGATATAGAAATCGCAGGCGGTTAAGTTGCAGGGCCGAAAGAGCTGCAAATCTCGACTAATAATTCTGTCCTGACTCATATTTTCAATTCTTCTAATTAAAAGATTGACTGTATGAGATGTTTTTTGTGTGTAATATCGTTGTCATATCGGACGGTGAATGAATTGGGTGAAAACATGCTCAAATGAGTCCAGGCTCCAGGGAGCTTAGAGTTACCCACCATTCGTCTTGAAGGATAAGGGAAAACCCCGGAAAAACCTTATCCAGGTAACTCACCCTGACCGAGATTTCAACTCGGGACCTCTTGAACTTATGGGATGTTGCAGGGTCCTGTTTAAAAAAGGCAAACTCGCTCTCCCTGTCTGTTAATTCTCTAAAACAAGATGGGGGTAAAATTTTATTCAAGTATGTACGGGCGTCAACCGTTGACTGAAAGAAAACTGGGCCTATAACTATTTCTCAGCTAATAGAGAAATGACAGCATTTTCCAATGTGAACTACAACGAGAGATAGTTTCCTATCGAGGTGCCAAACGTGTATGGTCAACAACGGTGGCCATTTTCAGCGTCTCATTTTTTAACATGGGTAAGTAAAACCTTTAAAAGAAGTTTTAAAAGTGCCGCATGCTTTTATCTTCGCCTTCCTATCATAGTGGCAGACGGCAGCGAGCGCTGAGGATGCGGGCAGAAGAACACCTCGCAGTCGGTTCGGATGTTTTTGGGTCTCTCTGTACTTCGAGGTGTGCGGGATGCAGTAATGTAGGAATGAGGGGAATCATAACAAAACTGAGGTCTTAAAGCCTGGAAACAGACTATTGCCTCCCCTCGAAATAATTTCTTTTATGTGTATATATAAGGTGGATAAATGCATATAGTATATAAAACTGATTTAAAAATATTGGAACTAAGAGGATTTTCATTAAAATCTCAACTATTCAACACTTCGATTCTGAATTATGCTGTTCTTTCTCTCTCTCACTCACATACACAATGTAGGAATGCAAACAGTCTTTTCCCAAAATGCGATTTTGATTTACTTTTGGCTGCAATACAATGCTTCCTCTTTTTTGTGCTGTTACGTCCTCCGACGTTAAGTCATATCGGACGGTGAATGAAATGGGTGAAACGGTGCTCAAATGTGTCCAGGGTCCATGGAGCTTAGAGCTACCTGACATTCATCTTTAAGGATAAGGGAGAACCCCGTAAAAACCTTATCCAGGTAACTCCCTCTGACCGAGATTCGAACTCGTGACGTCTTGAAATTGAGGCGTTACGCTATCTCTACATCACAATGGCGGGTTTTAGAGGCACTTATACTTTGAAGTACCTAATATTATCAATATTTTAAGACATTAAATACACACAGATTTGAGATTAGCAGAATAAGCATATGCACAATGTGGAGTTTTACCATAAGATTACAGCTAATTGTATTTGTAGGAGACAACCAGATATTCTCATAAAAGTTCAGATATCCACGAAAAAGTTCCAGTAACTCCATAAAGGAATCCACTACAGCTGTAGAGTGCTATTAATAGACATCGTATCCCGTACACCTTAGCAGTACGCGCACAGGTACTATACAAGGTCAAAATCAGGTCCTCTTAAAAGTGAGTACACACTCTTTCAACCAGGGAGTTATCCGAGGTATCCCGTGAAGGGCGCCCGGCATCCTCCGTGGGGCTTTCCATTAGGGCAAGACCTAGTTTCCTAACAAGCCCCCCCATCTGGTCCTAAGGACACAAGACGGGACGGAAGTGGATACGCCACTTACGCGCGTCAACACTCAAGGTGAAGACTACCGATATGACCTCGGTGGGGCCGCCTGGTGATCCAGCACACCTTCTACTAGCTGAGCAGGCTAGTACCTGGAAACTTAATGGCTTCCCTCAACCCCGTCCGAAGACGTACCCAATCTCCCACGGGTATGGGGAACACACTGCCCCCTCGAGACCATCCCAAATCCGAACAACTCCCGAAGGTGGGGCTCGGCTGTTCGGCCCGAGGTTCCTCTAGTAACGTCAGAGGTGCCACGAGTGCTAAGGGTCCGTACACACGCTACCTCCTACGCTACAGAGGTGGGCCTTTTCTCCAATACATTAGCTATAAGGTTAGTTAAACTTAATACAGCAATGAATAAACCTTTTCCCATAATGTTTTATTTTCAAAACTTCCCACCGGTGTTATGTAGTTTATATATTTTACCGTAAAATGAGTTGGATGTGTAAATTCCTTAGTGCTAGAAACAAGCGAGCAACGATCTGTATGTGAACAGTGCTGCAGTACGGCTGTAGGCAGGTGGAGAAAGGCATGTTAGTTAATCATTGTCACTGACACGCCACCTCTGCCGTAAAATTATGCACTTAATAATGAATGACACATTCTGTGTAGGTGGTAGTTATATCCGCTGTAGAATGGCTTACTATATCAACATCTTACACCTGTAACACGAGACTGACTGTGGTAATTGGATATAATTGTTGTTATTACCTACATGTGAGTCTGGGAGCAATTGCTGATGATTACAGAGATAGCTTATGATTGGGCTTGACGAAGGGTTGAAATAACTAAGTATTTATCATAAATTACGTTTTTATTACTTTCTTTCCACCGAAATATTCCATATAAAGATGTTGCCAGGAACTAGAAGCCTCATGAATTAAAAAAATAAATAAAAATATTTTTAGGCTAAAATGCCTGTGTTTGCGACTCAGTAAATAACATACCTCAAAGACGAAGTTATAAATAAGCACTAAATTAATTAGAGCCAACTGAAAATTCAATGCCACGGCCGGGATTTGAACCAAGGATCTCCTGGTTTCCGTCCAGTCGCTCTAATAACCAACATGCCGACGTGTTCAGAACCTCTAGAGCTTAGAGTTACCCGACATTCTTGCAAAACGAGGGAGAAAGGCTATGAAAACCTTATCGAGAAAAACTCCAGATTGGAAAAGTGTGTAGTGTTTAACGCCCGCATTTACTACATACGGCACCGCAGGCGATGACACTGATGATACATGAGATGAAGGTGGGGCACCGGTGGAATGAGATGCCGGGGGAAACCGGAGGTCCCGGAGAAAACCCGTCCCAGCCCCGTGTTTTCCACAGCAATTCTCACTTTGCGGTCGCCTGGGATCGAAGCCGGGCTGCCTTGGTGAGAGCCAAGCGGTCTAACCACTGATCCACCATTTTTGAACTCGGCACCTCTTGAACCTATGGCAGATATCCATAGCAGTAAAAGTAACATATACTTTAGATAACATATACAAAATTATTTGTGTATTCTTTCAACTCACGCCAAAAATAATTGAATAGTGATACATAGATAAATAGTAAATATTTCTAAAATAAATCAAAAGGGAAGTCATAGTCGCTACATGGGTTAGTGCCACTTTATACTCCGTGGCCTAGAGTCGCATTTCGCGCCAAGATATATCTGGAATTGTGCTTGTGAAGATTGTGTGCGTAAGGTGAACCCTGTAGCTTCGGACCTCCCCGATGAGTTATACTTCAACCGTTCGTATATATATTACACGGTGTGCGGAATGTATCCGCGAGAGTTTCCGATGTTCAAGTATTACAAATTAATGCTTCTGTGATTTTATACAAGTATTGCACTGTTCAATTACAATATCAATTTAAAAGCGTTTGGTAAGTTAATATTGCTGGCTTATAAAAAGAAGTGAAAACCCAAATTTTTCAGGAAAAAAAGTGTCTGGTGACAGTATATCTTTGTTTATGAATGTTTGGTAATCTCTATTTACTCTAGGGTTTAAATCAGCTTTATTCAGTTACTCTTTTATGAAAAAAGTGTATCAGATGGATCAATGAGACGCGATCCACCTTCGCCCCCCCTTTACTACTGCTAGAATAATCCAACAGAGTTAATGTGGGCTTAAATTATGTTGCAAACAGAAATAATGTTTTTAAACTGACTGACGTTGAACGACTTATTCACCAGGAAATTGACAAGGAACACAGCAAGACTGGGAAAACTGCGTGAGACACCAGATAAACTACAAGATGACGACTTTTGGAAAGAAATAGCACGTAACGAGATTTTGGAACATATCATCATAAATTTGCAGTACTCACACGATGAAGACAATGACAATGACGAATTATCTCTTAACGTAAGTAATATTCATAGCTATACGGATGCACAACAGGTATTTATTTATTTATTTATTTGTTTATTTAATTATTTATTTTTTATATTACGCAACACTGAAAATCCAGTATTTTTGTGTAGAATACCGGGCAATTTATTTTTTGTTCGTTTGGTAGGTGATACATTCTCTATATTGTTAATTTTTGCAGAAACATTTTCGACTGCTTTTAGACAGTTCGAAATTATATTTTTCAAGCTGTTTTGATGGTAGTTGATAGTACACAAAACTTTTGATTTATAAAATGGTGATTGACCAATAATTGTTGTGAAAGTAATGGTATTAACACAATATGTCAAACACCTTACATTCCCTCGAAGGCAGATCTACCTGCTTGGCGAGCAGTAGTTGTAATGAAACTAAAGCTACACGTTGCGAACCGGACTATCCCTGCGTTTTGTCGACCGGGACTGACGTCAGCAGTTATATACTGAGAGAATCGTAAACTTAATATCCCTTTAAAGGTGTACGGGCTCCGATGTCTCGTTATTAAATACAATTCAAACTTTGATGAACTTCAGATTAGCAACTTACATAATGATTTTCACCTGTGCAGTGGAGGAATTTTGTTAAACGTGAAATAATTCTACTAATCCAGACCTATTTCTGTGACTAGGTCCTGAAATATGATATGATATATAATTTCCATATTCCAAAATTTTGGTAAGTTACAGCTTCAGACTACATTTATTTGTCATTACCTTGTTGCTACCTTGGCTTACATGACACCCTGGTCTTCCTAACCTCCATACTTCCCTGATTACTTGATTAGTCCCTTTCTTTCCCCTCCTCTTCCTTTCTTACATCTTTTACATTTCTAGCCCGTTTTTATTTTACTTTCTGCAAGAACTCACCAATACTTCTTACCTTCTTTTCCTCCCTGCCCGTTAACATTCATATACCTACTATCCTCTTCTCTACTTTCACCCAGTTTTCTTCCCAAACCCTTTTTCACCATATTGTAACCTCCTCGCATTCTGTTACATAGAGTTCTATGCCTTCTTTTCCCCCACAAAATTCACAAATTCCCCTTTCCCTACCTCTTATACCTCTTAGAAATATTGTTCTTGTTCTCATCCAAGCTAACCCTTCTCTCTCTTGCCTATGGCAGTAATCTACATATGCTTCTCGTCCCCAATTTCGTTTTAATTGCCTTAAAATTGTAATGATTTCATATTTTCTAGACTTCCCCATATTTCCTTTCTTTCTATGTCTTCTATTCTGCATTTTACTAATTTACCCACATCGCATGCATTCCTTGCCTCTAATCTCCATATATCTCCCATTCCTATATTTTCCATAATTCGTCCTAACTCTGCCCACCAACTATTTGAGATCTCTAATCTTTTTTGCTGTCTAATGCATAATTTCATAATTTCCCCTTCTTCTTTAACCAAATACCTATACCATTTTTTATTCTTTCCATTATTCCATTTCTTCTTGTCTTTCCTAATTCTGCTAAAGTTACTTCCCTAGGTGCTGATCTTGGTAAGCCCAGTAACTCTTTACAAAACCTTCTGTAGTTTTGGTCCACCGGTCCTGAAATATACTAAATTCCAGTAGGTAAATGTTGTGTAATCCTAAGATCAAACGATTACATAATTTTATTGCTAGAATGACATCTATTATTGAAGACACTATATTTTCCTGGGAAAGCTTATGTTACTGTAAACCGCTTCTTAATATAAAAAGGCCTTTTTTCGTCCTAACTGCAAAGTCCAGAACAGCGACATACTGAAAACAAATAAAATGTATTTAGATTGATAATGGTAGGATATTTAAGAAATGCGATTATCATCTAGACAGTTTCTAAATTTTGATAAATTGTTTTCATCTTCTTCGTCTTCATCTTTTTCCAAAGTACTCCTGCTTATAAGCTGTGTCTGAGGGTGATACACAGCTGCCTCAAACGACCTAAACAATAGATCCGGCTATCGAACAGCAAGCAGATAACTTGGAGTCCGTGACCATGCTTGTATCACAACACTACAACTTTTTTTATTGCAAACGCTACGCTTGTGTGTCTCCTAACACCTACATTTACTAAAGCCGCTTTCCTCAACGCCTCTGGATAGCCGTGATCGTCTAGTGGTTAGGACATTGCGTTGTGGCCGCAATAACCCAGGTTCGAATCCTGGTCACGGCAGTGGTCAAACACTGTCACGGTAGAGGTTATTTTTTCCAACAGTCAACGCTTCAGACTTTCAAGTTATGAATATACAGGTGCTTTTGTGAAGGAAGTGCCGAAGAAATAAGATTTTATATATGCAAATTGAAAAAAGGTTATAACGTGAGGTTACTCTCTGACTACCAGAAGGCGAGATCGTCTGACGTTCGAGAGGAGCTTTCAGTGGGTGATGTGTGCACGTAGAGAACAGGTTCACTAAGAATTGTATGTAGGCAAATCACCATGTCAGATACAATACCTGTATAAAACTGCTGTGATACGTATTTCTCATTTAGCTGACGACACTGTATATCGTAAACATGATGGGGGGCGCTAGAAAATGTTTACGTAGAACATTTCTCTAGTTCATCTTCTACTGGTCAGACAGTAGACCATTCTTACCTCTTGTTTAATGCATATTTTTAAAAACTGTTAAATGAGTTTCTTATACTGGAGTATATAAGTGGAACTTAGACAAATGTAAACTGGTAAGTTAAGACTGTGCAGACATTAAGCCGAAACATAAATTCCTATATCCATTTCTTTTATAATGAAATCTTTCATAAACAAAAGAACAACATTCATCGAAATTTTCCTACATACATTTGGATATAGTTTATGTTTCTAGTTTTACATATGCGCAGCTGTATAAATTAGGAACGTCCAGAAAGGAAGTTCTGTTTGGTAATAAAATTAAATTGTTTACAGATACAGAAAAAATATTTATTGCATAAAATTCTACAACTCTTCTGCCTTGCTATGACAAATGCATGCAAAATTTCGGTAGTTATGTGGAAAAGTAGTTTAAGTTTTTGTATACCTTCTTCATAGAAGTTTGCCGGCTGTGTCTTCAACCAGTTGGAAATATTTTCTTTCAGCTCTTCGTCATTGTTGAAGTGTTGACCGCCAAGGAAATGTATGAGATGCAAAAACAGATGAAAGCCGCTAGGAGCGAAGCCAGGGCTGTACGGGTTATTCGAACACGTCCCAGTCAAATCACTGTAGGATGCTTTTCGTCGCATTTGCAGTGTGTGGTCATGCGTTGTCGTGAAGAAACACAAGACATTTTGACAGCATTCCTCGGCGCCTATTCTGTATTGCGCGGCGCAATTTCCTAAGTGTCTCACAATAAACACTGTCATGTGTTCCTGTCCCAGAACACTCCCCGTAGGGGGAGGGATGCGTCCCTTTCAGCTGCCAAAGTGCGGGCGCTACGGACCCCTAGCACTCGTGGTAACTCTGACGTTACTAGAGGAACCTCGGGCCGAACATAACGAGCCCCTCCCGAATGGGAGCTGTTCGGATTGGGTTGGTCTCGAGGGGGCAGTTGGTTCCCGTCACCCACGGGCAATTGGGTACCTCTGGCCAGCCCGCCAAGGGCCGCCCGGAGGGGGTAGAGGGTTGCCTCATAAGTCCCGGGGACTAGCCTGCAGAGCTAGTAGCTGGTGAGCTAGACACTGGCGGCCCTACCAAGGTTATTTGGTAGCTGGTTCATTAAGGGCTGGCGCGTATGTGGCGTATCCACATCCGTCCCGTCTGCCGTGTGCAGGCGGGGGGGGCAGCTTATAAAATAGGTGCTGTCCTAATGGAAATAACAGATGAGGCCCGGGTACCCGGTCCTATGGGGCTGGGGCTTATGGGAAGTAGACCTCGGTGAGTATGTCCCAGAACACCGTGCACATCATTTTTCGAGGTATCAAGATCTATTTCGGCTTAACCTATGCTGGGGATGAGGTGTGCCACCATTCCATTGAATGAAGCTTACTTTCAGGTGTGTCGTAAGAAACCCAAATTTCATCACCTGTGACTATCTCTGTCAGAAATTCTTCGCCGCCTTCATCATAACGGGTCAAAAACTGAAGTGCACTACCCATCCGTTTTGTTTTCAGTTGCTCAGTAAGAATCTTTGGCACTCAACGTAAGCAAAGTTTACGAAATTTCAGTTTTTCGGTAACAATTCCATGAACTACTGATCGTGAGACTTGGGGAAATTCCATAGCGAGAGCACTAATTGTAAACTTGCGATTTTCCTGGATCTTGCATCAATCGCGTGAACCAGTTCTTCTGTAACCAAAGATGGGCGCCCACTTCGTTCTTCATCGTGCACATCACTACGTCGTTCATTGAACGGTCGGAACCATATTCTCACCATTGTATCACTCATCGCATTTTGTCCATAAACATCGCAAATTTTCCAATAAATTTGAATTGGTTTCACTTTCCTAGCAGTCAGAAAACGAATTACAGATCTGATTTCACAAGCGGCGGGATTTTCAATGAACACCGACATTGTGAACAAGCACAAAAAAGTGTACGTGGCGGACAGCGATCTCACAATTGCGCACGTTTTTTTCTCCTTGATACACAGCGTCTACTGCGCATGGGGGAACTGCGATCGCAGCGGAGCAGCGGAGATGAATTGAAACAGAACTTACTTTCTGGACGCCCCTTGTATTTTAAAATACAAGCGATTGTGTTTATTAATTTTGGCTTAGCTGTAATATATTAAACATTTATCCTTTTCACTGTATTAAATAATCCTGAGCATTGATATGAAAGTTTCACAACTGACTCGACGTGATACTAGTTAGGCTATGTTGATACTGAGTTATTGATAGAGTTGTACTTAAATGTGTAATGTAATGAGCTTGAGTTACACACATTAGCCGGACAACATGATATTTTTTCACTGGATAAATTATTTGGAGTTTAACGTTAAGAAAAAGCAAATAGTCATGGCAGTATGACACAAGTAACAATACATATAACGATAACAAATATAGTGAGATCCATATAAAGCTGAACTATTTCAATGGGCCATAATTTCCTTTTGAAAGCTGGTAAAGTGTTGAAATTTGTTTTAATGAACTCAGTGGCTATGTCAGAATTGACAACACTCACAATTGTTGACAGCTGACAGTCTTAAATGTGCCATTTTCTTTGATACGACTGTAGACACTGAAATTTATATGGGTATCTTCAAGTCATTTGTGGAGCAGCTGGATGATATCGAATTTAAAGAAGGTCGTTTCCAGCAAGATGGAGCAACGTGCCATACATCTAATGACACCATGGAACTTGTAACCAGCTTCTTTGATACGACTGTAGACACTGAAGTTTATATGGTTATCTTCAAGTCATTTGTGGAGCATCTGGGTGATATCAAATTTAAAGAAGGTAGTTTCCAGCAAGATGGAGCAACGTGCCATACATCTAATGACACCATGAAACTTGTAACCAGCTTCTTTGATACGACTGTAGACAATGAAGTTTATATGGGTATCTTCAAGTCATTTGTGGAGCAGCTGGATGATATCGAATTTAAAGAAGGTCGTTTCCAGCAAGATGGAGCAACGTGCCATACATCTAATGACACCATGGAACTTGTAACCAGCTTCTTTGATACGACTGTAGACACTGAAGTTTATATGGGTATCTTCAAAACATTTGTGGAGCAGCTGGATGATATCGAATTTAAAGAAGGTAGTTTCCAGAAAGAAGGAGCATCGTGCCATACATCTAATCAAACCATGGAACTTGTAACCAGCTTCTTTGATACGACTGTAGGCACTGAAGTTTATATGCGTATCTTCAAGTCATTTGTGGAGCAGCTGGATGATATCGAATTTAAAGAAGGTAGTTTCCAGCAAGATGGAGCATCGTGCCATACATCTAATGACACCATGGAACTTGTAACCAGCTTCTTTGATACGACTGTAGACACTGAAGTTTATATGGGTATCTTCAAGTCATTTGTGGAGCAGCTGGATGATATCGAATTTAAAGAAGGTAGCTTCCAGCAAGATGAAGCATCGTGCCATGCATCTAATGACACCATGGAACTTGTAACCAGCTTCTTTGATACGACTGTAGACACTGAAGTTTATATGGGTATCTTCAAGTCATTTGTGGAGCAGCTGGGTGATATCAAATTTAAAGAAGGTCGTTTCCAGCAAATGGAGATACGTGCCATACATCTAATGACACCATGGAACTTGTAACCAGCTTTTTGATAATCGAATAATCTCAAAAGGTCAATGGCGGCCCAAATACCCTGACCTAACTTCACCGGATCTTTTCTTGTGCGAGAATCTAAAAATAGAGTGTACAAGAATAGGCCGCTGACAATTGATGTTCTCAAGGAATCCATTCAAACCGAAATAAGTAACATTAGCGAGGATGCTCTCCGAAAACTTCAGAGAATATGGTGAGACGAGTGCAAACTTGTGTAGATGCTGGTGGAGGACACCTCTAACATTTTCTCTGAGATGTAAATAGCGTAATGTAATCTCCCAATTGTGTATTATATTCTCCCAAAGTGGCACGTGTGCGCTATTATTGGTTCAAATGTTATGACCTATTGAATTGGTTCAGGTTTATATGGATCGCACTGTATTATTGTTTCCTGAGGTCCTGTTAGTCTTAGCACTTTAAGAAAAAATAAACTCAAAATTCCTTCTTGGAATTTAAAGGATTTTAAATACCTGGTGCAACCTAAGGAAGGTTCCTAGAACTCAAGTAATTGGTCTTAAACATTTATGTTTCCTTAATATGAATTTGAATTTTCAAGCATTTTTTATTGTTCTACATATAAATACTCTCCTAATTGTTTCACTTTGTAATTATGGTTACATAGTTTTCAAAACTTGCTCGTTGACCTATGGTAAATCTACATGGCAAAGGAATATTTTGTATGTAATTTAAAAATAGGATGAAAAATTACTGAGAAATATAAAGCGAAGTATTGTAATATAAACTGTTTTGTGCACAAAAAAATCTAAAATAACATAGAAGGAAACGAGATTATTTAGAAGAGTTGTAATTTTTAATATTCTCATTTTCTTCATGTGTGGTAAAATTGTGGCTTTCTGTTGATTTGAAGCTGCAGCTTTGGGATTTATAGGCCAGCGCCTAACCACTAAGTCCTCTATATATCACCCCTCCTCCATTTTTGTTTTTAATTTTCTTCCTCCAGAGTTAAGTCATGTCGGACAGTAAATTAAATGGATGAAAGGATACTCAAATAAACCCAAGGACCATAGAGTTACCTTATCTTTTAGGATCAGTGAAAACCCTGGAAAAAAGCTCATCCTGATAAGTCACCCTAACCGAGATTGCCCGCCTCGGTAGAGTAGATGGTAGCGTGTCTCTCTCACGTTCCAAAGGTCCCGAATCCGAATCTCGGTCAGGGTGAGTTACCTGGATAAGGATTTTTTCTGTCGTTTTCCCTTATCCTGAAAGACGAATGTCAGGTAGCTCTAAGCTCCATGGATCCCGGACCCATTTGAACATCATTTCACCCATTTCATTCATCGTCCGACATGACTTAACCCTGGAGGACGTAAATGACAAAAATTAAATAAATAATAACTAACCGAGGTTCAAAATCAGGTCCTCTTGAACGTGAGTACACACGCTACCTTCTACGCTACAGAGGTGGGCCTTTTCTCCAATACATTAGCTATAAGGTTAGTTAAACTTAATACAGCAATGAATAAACCTTTTCCCATAATGTTTTATTTTCAAAACTTCCCACCGGTGTTATGTAGTTTATATATTTTACCGTGAAATAATGAGTTGGATGTGTAAATTCCTTAGTGCTAGAAACAAGCGAGCAACGATCTGTATGTGAACAGTGCTGCAGTACGGCTGTAGGCAGGTGGAGAAAGGCATGTTAGTTAATCATTGTCACTGACACGCCACATCTGCCGTAAAATTATGCACTTAATAATGAATGACATATTCTGTGTAGGTGGTAGTTATATCCGCTGTAGAATTGCTTACTATATCAACATCTTACACCTGTAACACGAGACTGACTGCGGTAATTGGATATAATTTTTGTTATTACCGACATGTGAGTCTGGGAGCAATAGCTGATGATTACAGAGATAGCTTATGATTGGGCTTGACGAAGTGTTGAAATAACTAAGTATTTATCAGAAATTACGTTTTTATTACTTTCGTTCCACCGAAATATTCCATATAAAGATGTTGCCAGGAACTAGAAGCCTCATGAATTAAAAAAATAAATAAAAATATTTTTAGGCTAAAATGCCTGTGTTTGCGACTCAGTAAATAACATACTTCAAAGACGAAGTTATAAATAAGCATTAAATTAATTAGAGCCAACTGAAAAATTGAATGCCACGGCCGGGATTTGAACCACGGATCTCCTGGTTTCCGTCCAGTCGCTCTAATGACCAACATGCCGACGTGTTCAGAACCTCTAGAGCTTAGAGTTACCCGACATTCTTGCAAAACGAGGGAGAAAGGGTATGAAAACCTTATCGAGAAAAACTCCAGATTGGAAATGTGTGTAGTGTTTAACGCCCGCTTTTACTACATACGGCACCGCAGGCGATGACACTGATGATACATGAGATGAAGATGGAGCACCGGTAGAATGAGATGGCGGGGGAAACCGGAGGTCCCGGAGAAAACCCGCCCCAGCCCCGTGTTTTCCACTGCAATTCTCACTTTGCGGTCGTCTGGGATCGAAGCCGGGCTGCCTTGGTGAGAGCCAAGCGGTCTAACCACTGATCCACCATTTTTGAACTAGGCACCTCTTGAACCTATGGCAGATATCCATAGCAGTAAAAGTAACATATACTTTAGATAAGATATTCAAAATTATTTGTGTATTCTTTCAACTCACGCCAAAAATAATTGAATAGTGATACATAGATAAATAGTAAATATTTCTAAAATAAATTAAAAGGGAAGTCATAGTCGCTACATGGGTTAGTGCCACTTTATACTCCGTAGCCTAGAGTCGCATTTCGCGCCAAGATACATCAGGTATTTTGTCTGTGAAGATTGTGTGCGGTACACACGCACCGTAAGGTGAACCCTGTAGCTTCGGACCTCCCCGATAAGTTAAACTTCAACCGTTCGTATATATATTACACGGTGTGCGGAATGTATTCGCGAGAGTTTCCGATGTTCAGGTATTACAAATTAATGCTTATGTGATTTTATACAATTATTGCACTGTTCAATTACAATAACAATTTAAAAGCGTTTGCTAAGTTAATATTGCTGGCTTATAAAAACAAGTGAAAACCCAATTTTTTTTCAGGAAAAAAGTGTCTGCTGACAGTATATCTTTGTTTACGAATGTTTCGTAATCTCTATTTACTCTAGAGTTTAAAGCAGCATTATTCAGTTACTCTTTTATGAAAAAAGTGTATCAGATGGATCAATGAGACGCGATCCACCTTCGCCCCCCTTTACTACTGCTAGAATAATCCAACAGAGTTAATGTGGGCTTAAATTATGTTGGAAACAGAAATAATGTTTTTAAACTGACTGACGTTTAACGACTTATTCACGAGGAAATTGTCAAGGAGCACAACAAGACTGAGAAAACTGCGTGAGACAGCAGATAAGCTACAAGAAGACGACTTTTGGAAAGAAATAGCACGTAACCAGATTTTGGAACCTATCATCGTAAATTTGTAGTACTCAGACGATGAAGAATTATCTCTTAACGTAAGTAATATTCACAGCTATACGGATGCACCGCTGGTATTTATTTATTTATTTATTTATTTATTTATTTATTTATTTATTTATTTATTTATTTATTTATTTATTTATTTATTTATTTATTTATTTATTTATTTATTTATTTATTTATTTATTTATTTATTTATTTATTTATTTATTTATTTATTTATTTATTTCTTTATTTATTTATTTATTTATTTATTTATTTATTTATTTATTTATTTATTTATTTATTTATTTATTTATTTATTTATTTATTTGTTCGGTTGTTTGTTTGTTTGTTTATTTATTAATTAATTAATTTATTTATTTATTTATTTATTTATTTATTTATTTATTTATTTATTTATTTATTTATTTATTTATTTATTTATTTATTTATTTATTTATTTATTTATTTATTTATTTATTTATTTATTTATTTATTTATTTATTTATTTATTTATTTATTTATTTATTTATTTATTTATTTATTTATTTATTTATTTATTTATTTATTTATTTATTTATTTATTTATTTATTTATTTATTTATTTATTTATTTATTTATTTATTTATTTATTTATTTATTTATTTATTTATTTATTTATTTATTTATTTATTTATTTATTTATTTATTTATTTATTTATTTATTTATTTATTTATTTATTTATTTATTTATTTATTTATTTATTTATTTATTTATTTATTTATTTATTTATTTATTTATTGATTTATTGATTGATTTATTTATTTTTTATTTATTTTTTATTTATTTATTTATTTATTTATTTGTTTATTTAATTATTTATTTTTTATATTACGCAGCACTGAAAATCCAGTATTTTTGTGTAGAGTACCGGGCAATTTATTTTTTGTTCGTTTGGTAGGTGATACATTCTCTATATTGTTAATTTTTGCTGAAACCTTCTCGACTGCTTTTAGACAGCTCGAAATTATATTTTTCAAGCTGTTTTGATGGCTGTTGATAGTACACAAAACTTTTGATTTATAAAATGGTGATTGTCCAATAATTGTTGTGAAAGTAATGGTATTAACACAAAATGTCAAACACCTTGCACTCCCTGGAAGACAGATCTACCTGCTTGGCGAGCAGTAATTGTAATGAAACTAAAGCTACACGTTGCGAACCGGACTATCCCTGCGTGTTGTCCCCGGGACTTACGTCGGCAGTTATATACTGCGAGAATCGTAAATTTCATATCCCTTTAAAGGTGTGCGGGCTCCGATGTCTGATTATTAAATACAATTCAAACTTTGATGAACTTCAGATTAGCAACTTACAAAATGATTTTCGCCTATGCAGTGGAGGAATTTTGTTAAAAGCGAAATAATTCTACTAATCCAGACCTATTTCTGTGACTTGCTCCTGAAATATTATATGATATGATATATTCTGTGCATATTCCAAAATTTTACAATTTACAACTTTTGGCTACAATTAGTTGTCGTTACCTTGTTGCTACCTTGGCTTGCGTGACACCCTGGTCTTTTGCTCTGCCAGGTTGCTCTTAACCTCCATACCTCCCTGATTACTTAATTAGTCCCTTTCTTTCCCCTCATCTTCCTTTGTGACATTTTTTTTTTTTTTTTTTTTTTTTTTTTTTTTTTTTTTTTTTTACATTTCTGGCCCATTTTTCTTTTACTTTCTGCAAGAACTCGCCAATACCTTCTTTTCCTCCCTGCCAGTTAACATTTAATAGCTACCATCCTCTTCTTTAATTTCTCCCATTTTCCTTCCCAAACCTTTTTTCTCCATATTAATACCTCTGTTACATTTTGTTGTATGCTTTCTTTTCCCCCACCCAATTCACATATTCCCTTTTCCCTAGCTCTTATCCCTCTTAGAAATTTTATTACTGTTCTCATCCATGCTAACCCTTCCCTCTCTTGCCTATTGCAGTAATCTACATATGCTTCTCGTCCCCAATTTCTTTTAATTTGCTTGTAAAATTGTAATGATTTCATATTGCCTAGACTTCCCCATATTTCCTGTCTTTCTATATCTTCTATTCTGCATTTTACTAATTTACCCACATCGCATGCATTCCTTGCCTCTAATCCCCATATATCTCCCATTCCTATTTTTTCCATAATTCGTCCTAACTCTGCCCACCAACTATTTGAGATCTCTAATCCTTTTACCTGTCTAATGCATCATTTCATAATTTCCCCTTCTTCTTTAACCAAATAACTATACCATTTTTTATTCTTTCCATTATTCCATTTCTTCCTGTCTTTCCTAATTCTGCTAAAGTTACTTCCCTAAATGCTGATCTTGGTAAGCCCAGTAGCTCTTTACAAAAACTTCTGTAGTTTTGGTCCACCGGTCCTGAAATATACTAAATTCCAGTAGGTAAATGTTGTCTAATCCTAAGATCAAACGATTACATAATTTTACTGCTAGAATGGCATCTATTATTGAAGACACTATATTTTCCTGGGAAAGCTTATGTTACTGTAATCCGCTTCTTAATATAAAAAGGCCTTTTTTCGTACTAACTGCAAAGTCCAGAACAGCGACATACTGAAAACAAATAAAATGTATTTAGATTGATAATGGTAGGATATTTAAGAAATGCGATTATCATCTATACAGTTTCTAAATTTTGATAAATTGTTTTCATCTTCTTCGTCTTCATCTTTTTCCAAAGTACTCCTGCTTATAAGCTGTGTCTGAGGGTGATACACAGCTGCCTCAAACGACCTAAACAATAGATCCGGCTATCGAACAGCAAGCAGATAACTTGGAGTCCGTGACCATGCTTGTATCGCAACACTACAACTTTTTTTTATTGCAAACGCTACGCTTGTGTGTCTCCTAATACCTACATTTACTAAAGCCGCTTTCCACAGGGCCTCTCGATAGCTGTGATCGTCTAGTGGTTAGGACATTGCGTTGTGGCCGCAATAACCCAGGTTCGAATCCTGGTCACGGCAGTGGTCAAACACAGTCACGGTAGAGGTTATTTTTTCCAACAATCAACGCTTTAGACTTTCAAGTTATGAATATAGAGGTGCTTTTGTGAAGGAAGTGCCGAAGAAATAGGATTTTATATATGCAAATTGAAAAAAGGTTATAACGTGAGGTTACTCTCTGACTACCAGAAGGCGAGATCGTCTGACGTTCGAGAGGAGCTTTCAGTGGGTGATGTGTGCACGTAGAGAACAGGTTTAATACGAATTGTATGTAGGCAAATCCACATGTCAGATACAATACCTGTATAAAACTGCTGTGATACGTATTTCTCATTTAGCTGACGACACTGTATATCGTAAACATGATGGCGGGGCGCTAGAAAATGTTTACGTAGACCATTTCTCTAGTTCATAATCTAGACCATTCTTACCTCTTGTTTAATGCGTATTTTTAATTACTGTCAAAGGAGTTTCTTATACTGGAGTATATAAGTGGAACATAGACAATAAATGTAAACTGGTCTGTTAAGACTGTGCAGACATTAAGCCGAAACATAAATTCCTATATCCATTTCTTTTATAATGAAGTCTTTCATAAACAAAAGAACAATATTCATCGAAATTTTCCTACATACATTTGGATATAGTTTATGTTTCTAGTTTTTCATATGCGCAGCTGTATATATTAGGAACGTCCAGAAAGTAAGCTCTGTTTGGTAATAAAATTAAATTGTGTATAGATACAGAAAAATTATTTATTGTACAAAATTCTACAGCTCTTGAACTACTTTTCCACACAACTGCCCAAATTTTGCAGGTATTTGTCATAGCGAGGAACAAGTTTTTATATACCTTCTTCATAGAAGTTTGCCGGCTGTGTCTTCAACCAGTTGGAAATATTTTCTTTCAGCTCTTCGTCATTGTTGAAGTGTTGACCGCCAAGGAAGAAATGCAAAAACAGATGAAAGCCGCTAGGAGCGAAGTCAGGGCTGTACGGGGTTCGTCAAACATGTCCCAGTCAAATCCCTGTAGGATGTTTTTCGTCGCATTTGCAGTGTGTGGTCATGCATGTTGTGAAGATCCACAATACCTTTTAACATCGCAAATTTTCCGAAAGGTTTCAATTGGTTTCACTTTCCTAGCATTCAGAAAACGAATCACAGATCTGATTTCACAAGCGGCGGGATTTTCAATCAACACTGACATTGCCCGCCTTGGTAGCGTGGTGGTGGCATGACTGCCTCACGTTCAAAAGGTCCCGAGTTCGAATCTCGGACAGGGTGAGTTACCTGGATAAGGCTTTTTCCGGGGTTTTCCTTATCCTGTAAGACGAATGTCGGGTAACTCTAAGCTCCATGGGCCCCGGACTCATTTGAGCATTATTTCGTCCATTCTATTTATCGTCCGATATGACTTAACGTTGGAGGACGTAAATTACAAAAAAAAAGAACACCGACAATGTAAACAAGCACATCAAAACGCACGTGGCTGACAGCGATCTCACAGTGGTGCACGATTTTTCTCCTTGATATAGAGCGTCTAACGCGCATGTGCGGAATTGCCATCGCAGCGCTGCAGCGGATATAAATTGGAACAGAGTTTACCCCCTGGACGCCCCTTGTATTTTAAAATACGAGCGATTATGTTTATTAATTTTGCCTTAGCTGTAATATATTACAATTTTTTTTTTCACTGTATTAAATATTCCTGAGCATGGATTTGAAGGTTTCACAACTGACTCGGCGTGACACTAGTTACGCTTTGTTGATACTAGAGTAATTGATAGAGTTGTACTTAAATGTATAATGTAATGAACTTGAGTTACACACATTAGCCGGACAACATGGTATTTTCTCACTGGATAAATTATTTGGAGTTTAACGTTAAGCAAAAGCAAATATTTATGGCACTATGACAAAAGTAACAATACATATGACGATAGCAAATATAGTGAGATCCGTATAAACCTGAACTATCTCAATAGGCCATAATTTCAATTTTAAAGCTCGTAAAGTGTAGAAATTTGTTTTAATGAACTCAGTGGCTCTGTCAGAATTGCAACATAGACAATTGTTGACAGCTGATAGTCTTAAATGTGCCATTTTCTTTGATACGACTGTAGACGCTGACGGTTATATGTGTATATTCAATACATTTGTGGAGCAGCTGGATTATATCGAAGTGAGAGAAGGTCGTTTCCAGCAAGATGGAGCAACGTACCATACATCTAATGACACCATGGAACTTGTAATCAGTTCCTTTGATACGACTGTAGACACTGAAGTTTACATGGGTATCTTCAAGTCATTTGTGGAGCAGCTGGATTATATCGAAGTGAGAGAAGGTCGTTTCCAGCAAGATGGAGCAACGTGCCATACATCTAATGACATCATAGAACTTGTAACCAGTTTCTTTGATACGACTGTAGACACTGAAGTTTACATGGGTATGTTCAAGTCATTTGTGGAGCAGCTGGATGATATCAAATTTAAAGAAGGTAGTTTCCAGCAAGATGGAGCAGCGTGCCATACATCTAATGACACCATGGAACTTGTAACCAGCTTCTTTGATACGACTGTAGACACTGAAGTTTATATGGGTATCTTCAAGTCATTTGTACAGCAGCTGGATGATATCGAATTTAAAGAAGGTCGTTTCCAGCAAGATGGAGCAACGTGCCATACATCTAATGACACCATGGAACTTGTAACCAGCTTCTTTGATACGACTGTAGACACTGAAGTTTATATGGGTATCTTCAAGTCATTTGTACAGCAGCTGGATGATATCGAATTTAAAGAAGGTCGTTTCCAGCAAGATGGAGCAGCGTGCCATACATCTAAAGACACCATGGAACTTGTAACCAGCTTCTTTGATACGACTGTAGACACTGAAGTTTATATGGGTATCTTCAAGTCATTTGTACAGCAGCTGGATGATATCGAATTTAAAGAAGGTCGTTTCCAGCAAGATGGAGCAGCGTGCCATACATCTAAAGACACCATGGAACTTGTAACCAGCTTCTTTGATACGACTGTAGACACTGAAGTTTATATGGGTATCTTCAAGTCATTTGTACAGCAGCTGGATGATATCGAATTTAAAGAAGGTCGTTTCCAGCAAGATGGAGCAGCGTGCCATACATCTAAAGACACCATGGAACTTGTAACCAGCTTTTTGATAATGGAATAATCTCAAAAGGTCTGTGACGGCCCAGATACCCTGACCTAACTTCACCGGATCTTTTCTTGTGCGAGTATCTAAAAATAGAGTGTACAAGAATAGGCCGCGGATAACTGATGTTCTCAAGGAATCCATTCAAACCGAAATGAGTAACATTGCCGAGGATGCTCTCCGAAAACTTCAGAGAATATGGTGAGACGAGTGCAAACTTGTGTAGATGCTGGTGGAGGACACTTCTAACATTTTCTCTGAGATGTAAATAGTGTAATGTGATCTCCCAATTGTGTATTATATTCTCCCAAAGTTGCACGTGTGCGCTATTATTGGTTCAAAAGTTATGACCTATTGAATTGGTTCAGGTTTATATGGATCGCACTGTATTGTTGTTTCCTGAGGTCCTGTTAGTCTTAGCACTTTAAGAAAAAAATTACCTCAAAATTCCTTCTGGAATTTAAAGGATTTTAAATACCTGGTGCAACCATAGGAAGGTTCCTAGAACTCAAGTAATTGGTCTTAAACATTTATGTTTCCTTAATATGAATTTGAATTTTCAAGCATTTTTTATTGTTCTACATATAAATACTCTCCTAATTGTTTCTCTTTGTAATTATGGTTACATAGTTTTCAAAACTTGCTCGTTGACCTATGGTAAATCTACATGGCAAAGGAATATTTTGTATGGAATTTAAAAATAGGATGAAAAATTACTGGGAAATATAAAGCGAAGTACTGTAATATAAACTGTTTTGTGCACAAAAATATTCTAAAATAACATAGAAGGAAACTGCATTATTCAGAAGAGTTGTAATTTTTAATATTCTCTTTTTCTTCATGTGTGGTAAAAATGTTGCTTTCTGTTGATTTGAAGCTGCAGTTTTGGGGTTTATAGGCCAGCGCCTAACCACTAAGTCATCTATATATCACCCCTTCTCCATTTTTGTTTTTAATTTTCTTCCTCCAGGGTTAAGTCATGTCGGACAGTAAATTAAATGGGTGAATGGATACTCAAATAAACCCAAGGACCATAGAGTTACCTTATCTTTTAGGATAAGTGAAAACCCTGGAAAGAAGCTCATACAGATAAGTCACCCTAACCGAGATTGCCCGCCTCGGTAGAGTAGATGGTAGCGTGCCTCTCTCACGTTCAAAAGGTCCCGAATTCGAATCTCGGTCAGGGTGAGTTACCTGGATAAGGTTTTTTTTTCTGTCATTTTCCCTTATCCTGAAATACGAATGTCAGGTAGGTCTAAGCTCCATGGGTCCCGGACCCATTTGAACATCATTTCACCCATTTCATTCATCGTCCGACATGACTTATCCCTGGAGAACGTAAATGATAAAAATTAAATAAATAATAACTAACCGAGGTTCAAAATGAGGTCCTCTTGAACGTGAGTACACACGCTACCTTCTACGCTACAGAGGTGA